>VYZX01020785.1:260614-287231 GCA_013401335.1 Brachypteracias leptosomus | reverse complement strand
AACAACAGCAACAACAACAACAACAGCAACAACAATGACAACAACAACAGCAATAACAATAATAACAATAATAATAAATGTAATGTAATAATAATGTTAATACTATTTGTTATTATTACAGTGCAGCCATTTTCACTGTCATTATTAATGTTTATTTTGTACTTCAACAGCAAATTTAGAAAGAAAAAAGTTACTGAAACAAAACTTATAGACTTAAAATATAGTTAAAAAAAAATAAAAGCCTCTGTGGGTTGGTTGGTTTGGGTTTTTTTAACGGGTTAACAGAAGAAANTATTATTGGATAGGGACAGTCACAAGAGCTGGGTAGGTCTAAATTATTGGCACTCTTTGCTGTCTCTGTAGGAGTAAAAGGACAATATCCAGCTCTGATTTCTCTCAGTTCCTTGTGCCATAGATTTGCCCACCCATAGACTGACTTTAAAAAAGAATCTTGTAGACAAATGTCCACTGCTTTTCCTAAAATACATTTATACTTGTGGAATTTCTTTAATGATAAAGAGAGAATCAATAAGATTAAGTTAGAATGTAAAGCTGATAGAAAAATATTGTTCAGTTCTAGTAATTAGTTTGTGGTCTAAGAGCCAATTATTGCTTAATGTTTTACTTTTCTACCAATTAAAAACTAAGAATCTGTTCCTCAGTGGCACATGAACTTACTACACAGCTGCACAAGGATGGCACTTGGAACTCAATATTTGTATAGAGTCATTATACTGTTAATATTTTAATTCTGGGAAATATTTGTAAGGACATTATTAGATCTAATTCCCTCAGGAATCTGTGCTATTAACTATGAAATGTGCTGCTTCATTTGCCATCCTAGATATTCAGCTGAATTCCTGATTTATTTTCTGGTGTTGGAAAAGACATTTAGGAAAAAAATATAAAATCTGAGGATCCTTTTGGTAACTTGAATTTTGCTTCCAACCATCTAAAGGAAGAATTCTGTCTCTCAGAAGTTCTTAGTGATGTTATTTCCCCAAAAAGGTGACAAAACTTTTTGTAAATGGCTTTGCACATGATTAACAAATATAGGAAGTAAAACCTGGGAATATTTACATCTCTAATTGCTTTCTGAATGGAATACAGATATTTTTAGCTGCTATTCTTAATCAATATTCTTATTGATCAGTCATGTGTATTATAACACAGTCCAAAGGGTCTCATCTGTACTTTGAGTCTTTTTGTACCACACGCTGTACAAAGATTAACATAAAATTCCTACACTTACAGCTCAAAGGAGGAATTATGCCTGGAAAAGGAGGCAGATTGATTAAACAATATATTCTTTGTGTGTGGTTTCCAAGCCAGATGATAAGCAGGTAATGAACAAAGTAGTTTAAGCCTTAATTACTGCCTATAAACCCGTTCTAGACAGAGCCTACCAAAGGAAATCTTGATTTTCCTTCTTTTTTTCAAACAACACTTTTGGAGCTTGGGATGCAGAAAAAGTGAAATTAATTTGAACAAATAGTTTGGCTTCTTTATCTTATGTGTTCCAGTGTATTGGTTGTTGTCACAATATTGATGTTTATGAACCATCACCTTCAATCCAAGGTTTAGGTGTAAAAAACTGCCTTATTTTTCATTTACCATAATTTGGTACTTATGGGCAACCACTGTCAACACTTGAAACTTGGGCAAAATAAATCACAATCCAAGCTGGATAATATCCCCATTATTGTATCTTATGATATGATTAAGCTTATAGTACTATTGATTAAATCTCCCAGGATTTTTCATTTTTGTTTGCACAGCATGCAGAATTTATCCCGTTTGCTGATTTAATTACCCCTTGTTGTATTTACCTTGACATTATTATGAGGTGATAGAAGAATGAAGAATAATGTCAATTGCTTTCAAAGACAATGGAGTTAATCTACGTGGATAATGGAAAAGGTGATTGAAAGATGTGTTGTTTGGGATAACAATTAGCAGAGGCACCTGAAGCCCTAAATGGGTTATCTTGTGTAATTCCTTGAGTCATAGCAAACAAACTGAGTTAACACATCATTATTTAGTTCAGCTCAATTAGAGTCCAAAATAATTGCTAGAAATACACTTTACATGCAACAACATGCAACACAAGCTGGTGTTAACTCCCAACTCTTCATCTCACCATGAGCACTGGAAGAACCAGAAGGGCTCTAATATAGTGTAAAAAGGCAGATGAAATGGATAATGTTGAGTTTGTGTGGGTCACTTGAGTGAAAACTTGAATTTTCATTCCTCCTGCAATATTGGATCCATTCTTTGTCTCAGGAAGGACCCCAAACATAAAAGACTTAAAATCACAGGGAAGTGAGAAAAAAGTTTGGCAGTATTTGTACAGAAGGAGAATTCTGGAGAAAAAAAAACAGAAAGGAAAGAATATGCATCCCTTTAAATAATAATAATAATAATAATAATAATAATAATAATAATAATAATAATAATAATAATAATAATAATAATAATAATAATAATAATAATAATAACAACAACAACAACAACAACAACAACAACAACAACAACAACAACGACGACAACAATAACAACAACAACAATAACAATAATAATAATAATAAATGTAATGTAATAATAATGTTAAGACTATTTGTTATTATTACAGTGCAGCCATTTTCACTGTCATTATTAATGTTTATTTTGTACTTCAACAGCAAATTTAGAAAGAAAAAAGTTACTGAAACAAAACTTATAGACTTAAAATATAGTTAAAAAAAAATAAAAGCCTCTGTGGGTTGGTTGGTTTGGGTTTTTTTAACGGGTTAACAGCAGAAAATGACCAAAAAAATGACAGTTTGCTTTTAGGCTTATTTATTTGATGTTTAGTATTTCAGCATGTTAGTGAATAAGTGTGTGCTTGGACATGAGATTTTTGGCTAACTTTAACAGTGTAAAAAATTGGACAAAGGTGTTGAGGTTGCTTCACTCACTGCAGTTCTCTTCTAGTACTTAGATATAGAAAATAAAGTCCAATGAGAGCTCATGGACAGCAGGACCCAGAAAATAGGTCCAGAAAGAAGTAGGTTGAGTTTATAGCCATTTCCAACACACGACTCCTCAGATGTGCTTTCATGGGACATTATTCCAGCAAAGTGGCCACCTCCTTAATAATAATATTCTTCATTCCTATCATACAGGAGTTGGAGAGGAGCTCAATGAAAGTCCCTGCTGTAAAGTTAGAGGTAAGTTTGAAAGCATCTCTCCACCCAGCAGCAAAGTAAGTTGAATTAAAACACCCATTTCACCTCACTCTGGCACATGGTGATGGAGAGATAAAAGTGTTTTACTCCTAGAATTATCCACCCCCTCCATGAACACTGTTAAGAAATCACTTGAGGATAATACCCTGATATTGGCTTATATTTTGTAGTGTGTGAGTCATAAGCTGTGATCCTGCTTTTAACTAATGACATCTCTCAGTTCTTAGCATGAAACATTTAGAAATACATTATAAAGATATGGGAACCCTTTCACTCTAATATTCAAAGACCACAACATGTCAAAATTTCCTATTATCTTACGTCTACCAGATCCATTTGTATTTAGGGTATAAAGTGTAGTTTCCACTTCTAAACAACATGTTTTCAGAGAACAGAGATAATAGAATACTGCAGGTAAGCAGGAACTCAGAAATTACTTATCATAAAAATACAGAGTAAAAAAAAAAAACCCCAGGAATTGATAACTTTGCCTTTGGGAGTACATTAGAAAAATGATTGATTTTTATTTCTTTCAGCCTTTTTTGGAAATGAGGGTTTTATTTAACTTCTGGGTGAAGAATTTAATAAATAAGGAAATTTTAAAGTATCTATTTAGCAGCGTAAACAAATTCTCCACCTCCACCCCCAAAATAAAACTCAGAAGCATTCAAAATCCTACAGCTCACAGGGTGGCTCAGTGCAGCTGGAGGTTTAGGATGGGGCAGGGACTTTTAGAGTGGAAAAATGTCAAAGAGTGCTTTAAGGGACTCTGAGAAACATGAGTGAAAAGAGGAGTTGCCATCTAGAAGGTCTCATGCCCTAGTGCAGCTTGACCAGATGGAAAACAGGCAAGGCAGGTGCAAAGGGAAGACCTGGTGACATTCATTCCTGATTCTGAAGAAAACACTAGAATCATAGAATCATAGAATGTTTGAGGCTGGAAGGGACCTCCAGAGCTCATCTGGTCCAACCTCCCTACACCAGCAGGGACATCTCTACCTAGGGCAGGCTGCTCAGAGCCCCATCCAGCCTGACCTTGAAGGACTCCAGGGATGGGGCCTCCACCCCCTCTCTGGGCAGCCCATTCCACTCATCTCTCACCCTCAGATTAAAGAACTTTTTTCTAATATCAAACAAAGAGCACACACACCACCTCAGACTGTCATACTCAGAGGACTTGAGTAGTGGGACTCCAAGAGCCCCAGAAGGGAGATAGTCATGTTATCATGACTAATCACAAGGCTTCAAGCAGTCTTGCAGTTTTGGACTGATTTTGGAAACAAACTCCTCTACAAGGTACTGTTCAGCTCAGCATGGACACACTATTTTACCTAAACACCTTTACACCCTACCTTGTAATGATATTGTAATTTTTTAGACACTTGTCCTTCATTTTTGGAAACTTCATCTCTTGATACATAGGTTCAGTATTTCCTCCACAGAGGAAAGATTATAGAATCATAGAGTTGGCAGGGTTGGAAGGGACCTTAAACATCATCTAGTTCCAACCCCACTGCATCATCTTACACTACAACTATTTCCCAACAGTTATATGAAAATAAATATTGCAAAGTCTCCATCACCCCATATTTTGAAAGTCATGAAACCACCTAGTTAGTACAAGAAACACCTCCTTGTGCAAGTGTTATCTCCACTCATGTTCTTCATGCCTACAAGAAGAGATGCCAAAGGAGATGATTAGGCAGGTAAATACTGATGCCAAGGTTTGAGTCCCATAGAATATTTTAGGGGTGGTAAATAACCAGCTCAAGTTTATCCCTTAAGAAAAGGAGATTCGTAATTACCATTTGCAGGCTACTTTATTAACTGAACACTTGATTCTCAGAGTCTGAAGCTGGGAGGAGGTAATTTCATGAACATTCCTAACCTCCAGTATAGCACTAAGTGCAGAATTTCACACAGCCAAGAACCAAGAATGGAAAAAATAATTATTCCCTGAAACAAGTAAACAAGATCAGTGCAAGGCCTCATTGCCCAATAAGAAGTGGAAATACAGACAAAACTTCAGCTGAAGTGAGGTAAACATCTCCATAGACTAATACAAACCCTATCTTTATACTTTCTGCATTTTAGCTACAAAATAAAGGCAGCACTTAGTTACATTAAAAGAGATTGCTATATATTTTATGCCGTGCATTAAGGCTATTTTACACTGGAGATTTTAAACAGCATATTAAAAAGTACTGAAATCACTCATATCAATTGGCTATGGTATAATTGGGCTCTATAAAGATTATTGAAATACTTTTGCAACTATGAGAAGTAGTATAAATAATAAGGTGAAATAAATCTTCCTTCCACTTCCCACTCTAGAAGGAACAAACTTTTTATCATTTCCCTTTGCATTTTTGCCAGCTGAAACCATCAGTGCAAATGAGACAAAGTGTTTTGTTAATCTGTTTGCAAACCATAAGATAGATTTTTGTAAAATGAAAGTAACATTTTTTTTCCAAATTTATACCTTCAAAATTCCTCAGTTCCTGCTCATTCCTTAGGAGAATTTATTCCTTTGCATCCTCTCTTCAAAGGGATGTGCATGTATGAATAGTGCTACACTCAGTGACTATGTAAGAAAGCTTTTTGGAGGGTTTTTTGGTTGGTTGGGTGGGTTTTTTTGCTTGCTTGGTTGGTTTTGTTTCTTTGCTTGCTTGTTTATGTGGTGGTGGCTTTGATGCTATCTAAAAAGAACATGATCCTAATGTATGGGTTAGTCCTGACCTGGGCAGGCTGGAGAGTTGGGCAGGGAGAAATTTAATGAGCTATAACAAGGACAAGTGTAGAGTCTGCATCTGGGCAAGAACAACCCCAGGGACCAGGATAGGCTGGGGACTGAGCTGTTGGAGAGCAGTGTAGGAGAGAGGGACCTGGGGGTTCTGGTGGACAGCAGGGTGACCATGAGNCTAGATGATCTTTGGAGGTCCCTTCCAATCCCTGACATTCCGTGATTCCATGATTCCGTGAAGTCCACCCATACACCAGTAGACGTCTTCCTTGTGTGGTTGACATGCTTTGCTTGACCTGACCATGGGTTTGGAAGGAGACTCTTCACTCTCTGAGAGACAGACTCATCCTTTCACTTCAACAATAGCAAGGGCACTCACTGACCTGACATACTGTGGTGCCAATATATTGTCATTTATCCCATAAGTGACCCAGGTATCACCACTGTAAAGCAATTATGCCAGACACACACACAGCATAGCAGAGATTCTTTACACCCACAAATAAAATGTCATAGTGGCCCTGAGAATTCAATACCCCACCTAATATGCTCCTACAATCCAATATATTTCATTTACAAGCCAATATATTACCCAATTTATAACCAATCTGTCATGCATGTGAATCAATACAAATCATGAAAACACACATACATAACACACTTCACATAATTGAATTTTGTGCTCCCCAGCCTCTCATTACCCTGCCTCAAACTGCTTCAAATAAATACCTCTTGCTACTTTCAAGGTACAAACACCGTCAGGGACACCAGGCCAGTGGTACACAACTTTCAAGCACATGGATAATCAAGGATCAACTTTCAGAAGGAGAATGGAACTTGGAAAACCTACCTGCAATTTGCAATATGTGGATTTCTCCGTGTATTCTTACATATTATACATTTTCCATGGAGAAAATGAACATAGATCATCTAGACTGAAATAGTCTCCAGTTCTTAAGGTCTAGGAGAACATAAGGACTCACATGATTGACTTGATGTCACCAGTTCTGGAGCCCCCAGCACAAGAAGGATGGGGACATATTGGAGTGTGTCCAGAGGAGGGCACCAAAATTATCAGGGGAATGGAGCATCTCTGGTATGGAGACAGATCTAGAGAGTTGGGGCTGTTCAGCCTGGAGAAGAGAAGGCTCCAGGGGGACCTTAGAGTGACCTTCCAGGACCTGAAGGGGGCTACATAAAGGAGGGAGAAAGGTCTATTTGAAAGGGTTTTTAATAATAGGACCAGGAGTGATGGTTTGAAGCTGGGAAAGGAGAGATTTAGGTTGGATATTAGAAAAAAGTTCTTTAATCTGAGGGTGATAGATGAGTGGAATGGGCTGCCCAGGGAGGTGGTGGAGGCCCCATCCCTGGAGTCCTTCAAGGTCAGGCTGGATGGGGCTCTGAGCAGCCTGCCCTAGGTAGAGATGTCCCTGCTGGTGTAGGGAGGTTGGACCAGATGACTCTGGAGGTCCCTTCCAGCCTCAAACATTCTATGTTTCAGTTAGTCACACCCGACTGTATGGTGTCCATGTGAATGTGATCAGTATCTTTTAGTACATGTTATATTCCTGTCAGATTATCTGTGTAGGTCTTGGTTGGGAAGGATGCAGATATTCCCAAAACAACCTGTCTGACAGAGGTTGTGAGTATATCCATCAAGAAGTCTGACATTTTGACCACATGGAAAGACTTCAGAGAAGCTCCCTGGTATGAAGTTTGATGTTTCTCCAATTGCTAACTGAGGTTATATATCAGAGTGGGATTTTAGGCATGGATATGGATTTATTGAGAGTAGAAAGTATTTGAAGTGCTGGGGCCTGGGCTGTTGACCCCGAGGTGGAGTTGACCTATGGACGAGTCACAACCAGCAGAATGTTTTGTTCCTCAAGTGTTTTCAGGCCCCAGAGATACAACCTGGCCCCACCTGTATGAGGCTCCACCTTTCTCCAGGTGATCATGGTTGGGGTGATGGGTGAGGCCAGGACTATATCAACCAGGAACTGTTTGAAGAGAGCTCTTGTTGGAGCTGGTTGGAGGAGCTTCATGTGGGAGGCAGCTTGCTGAGCTTTCTCTTGGTTGTGTGTTCTCCTTGGCTCTTGTGGTGGTTGACTTGAGATGGAGAAGAGCAAAATGATGAAGAGAAGATGAAGGTATGCTGGGAGATGTTGCTGAGTTTGGTGTTGGCCTGTGAAATAGAAGAATTAGCAGCACAGTTTCAGTTCTCATTAGCACTAGCTCACATTTAAATGAATTTGCTTAATTATGGCTAGTCTTTGGTTGGAATTGTAACCAAAACCAAAGCAGCCATAAAGTAACAGCTCCTCTTTTTGTTCCAACACTTAGAAACTTTAGCCCACTGAAGGTAACCACAACATTGTAGAAACCAGGGCTCAAAAGGCTTGAAGTTCAGCCAACAGCCCCAAGGCAAGATGAGCTTTCCATGAGTCTTCTCTGACAACTGTTGCTGCAATTGAGTTGAACCCAATTGTCATTCAATGTACTCCCTGGGTTAAGTATGTTTCACCCTCTAAAATCTAATACCTCTTTTGCTGCAAGCTAAAGATGAGGATAGATTTTGCTGTACTCTCTTTTTTTCTACCTTTCATAGACACAGGACAGGCTTGTGATCATTGAAATAAACTCTTGTCCTCATTGAGGATATATTGTGCACTCAGACATACCAACTAAGGACATCTCATCTCACAAGTGTAAGGTATGTGCTAGAAATTGAGAATTAAGCTTTTGTTATCTCCTGTTGTATTTCTAGAAGGACCTAGCTGCTATATACCCATGACAGACATTTCCAGGTATCTTGTATATTCAATTCTTTTTATTGAGTCTTATTGTAACTTTTCTCTTAGTTTCAGTTTTACAGTTGGTTGTGTTGTATTTATTTATTTATTACATTAAAAAAATGCAAACTCTGCTTCATCAGAGATAGCAAAGCTCCCTCTGACAGGTTTACATGTAACATCATTCAAAAAAATGATTACACTGCATTTGTGTGTGTGGTTGGAAGGTGGTGAACAGCACTGGATTGACAAGGGTGGAAATTGAATTTCTCTATCTAAAAACAGATACAGAGCAAGCAGCAGCAATGTAAGTTTCTTTCACAATGCTCAGCCTACGTGCTACACATATGATGGTGTTTGGGGCTATAACATGATGTTTTTAAGCTCAGCACACATTTTGTCCTAGTCCTTGCACTTCTTCCAGGTCATTTTTTTTGGTTACATCCCTTCTCTGCCTTTGCAGCTTCTCCTACTCCCCAGCAGGAGATAGCAAAAAAAGATTAGACCTGCTCATCCCAATCTAATTTATTCCCATGAACTTTTCCATTGCGAGTGCTCTGTTGGTGAGCTTGAGGAATTCAATCTTGCCTCATTCCTGTGAAAGTCATTGCCCCAGCCTGTCACTTTGACTGTCACTTGTCAAGCCTGTTCTGGCTTCCTCTTCTCTGTTACCATAAGATTTTCTGGAAAAAACCCATAAAGAGCTGCTCTGAACAGTTCCTGGCTCTGATTCTTGCATGGTTCTGGTCCTATATATTTTAAATAAATGAGTCTTTAAGGAATGTCAACTTTCAGTGAAATGCATAACCTGATATAATTCAGTGAATGACCTGTTGAGATATCAGACAAAGGACATCAAAGCTGAAATCTTTAAGTAACCTACCAGGATATTTATTTTTACTAACACCCAGTGGATGAGAAACACTGTGGAGTCTCATTGCCAAGGGAAATATGTGATATCAAGATTCTGCTTATGACTGGGAGAGATAAAGGTACGTGTCTCTGTGGTGTCCACATATGACCTAAGTTCCTAGTACAGTCAACAGATCTCTTGAGTAGCATTAAATGAGCCTGGGGTGCATTTCCACCAAGCCTGCAGTAGATATTTATAAGCAAGTCATTTGAAAGACTCACCAGATCACAACTGTTCTCTTCCAATCTTTTTCACAAGCCTTATCATTCACATTAATAATAGTTCTCTTTACTGCTGTACTCACTGAATAAGGCAGACTTAAAAAGACTCCGAGGCTGGACAGGCAAATTTTGTCCCTTTCAGTATTACTGACTTATATTGTTATTATTGGAGGTACATCACCAGAGTCTCAGTGAAATTAAGTGGGCTTAATTCTGATAGTTGCTGGATTTGCATGTGGAGACAGGATGACAGTAAACTAAGAGATCATTAAATACAGAAATCAGGAATATCTGAGAATTTCTAGCCCTCCTTATTTAAACATCATTTACATGTATGTGAAAATCCCCCAAATAAATGTGAGGAGAGGGGAATTATTTTAAAGCAAGACCCCTATAATTATATAGAAGAATTTCAATAAATATATAGAAGACTTCCATCCATAGACTAAGTCTTTTTAAGCTTGGACCTTCCTGGTGAGGGTAAAGAACCTCCTGATGACTTAAATTCACTTAGGACTAAGCCCACCTTGAGCTCCTTGTTAAATCAGAAGGTACTGGTGTAAGATTAGGTCTTTTGAGAAGTAAATAGCAATGCAAACCTTTACCCTAATAACCCAGAACGGTGTGTTGCATGAATTTTAGGGCTTCTTTGGCTTCAATTCTTTTTAAGCCAACTCTCTAGCACCCTAAGAGGATGATTTGCCCTCCTGGCCAAAGAATATTCTTGTCAAAAGCATTTCCCAACACTTTAGTTGGGTTACGTGGCTGAGTTAGTTATGTGAGGTCAGAAACAGGGAAATAAGTAAACTAAATGTGATTAATGATAAAAGATATAGGAAACACACCTAGAAATGTGTCAAAGATGGTGCTAGTGCCAAAACCTTGGACTGTTTCTGGTTTTTATATAGTAGTGGACCATGTTAAAAAAGAAAATCTTTTTTTCTACTGTCTACCCAAGGTGCCTAGCAGTAGTGAAAGGTGAAAAGTCTAATCTCTGATGTAGTTTACTGCTTAAAAACTGGTGATAAAGGTGCTGCAGCCCCTCTAAAATAGATTGTGTATCTGGGAGAGAAAGGAGCACCTCGTTTGTCCTTGTTCTTTTCAATAAACTCGGAATTAGTCACACAATTTAGCCTCAAATCTCAGCGTGTTCACTCGTCATGCTTATGGCAGTTGTGGTTCCAGGGTGTATTGGGACGTATCTGATCACATTACTTTGAAGTTTCCATTATAAAACCCCTACATATTCATTCTGCTTAGAGTCTTAACCCCTCTGCTCACTGCAGCAACCAAGGGAGAGCAGAGGGAGTTTTAATGCAGTAAAGTTGACTAAGTGAATCCAAACAGGATTAAGTGTTCCTTAGGATTCAGGAGGGGTTTTTTCATGTGTTTGTGACCCTGGTTTGCAGCGGGGCTGTGTTTGGATGAGAAACTTCCTAAGTAGATCCAGAGGTAAGTAGTTGTTTCACAGATTAAAGAGTTAATCAAGTCCAGGGTCTGACTGAGAGCAACGTAGAAGCACCACTTGGATTGTTCTGGTCAGGAGATATAAATTAGATACTAGGATTTTTAGGTTTCTAATTTTTNACTCCTCTCTGGGCTGTAGGTCTGGAGCTGTAATGTTTGGGCTGCCTGCCTTTAATATAGTAGGCTCATGATTAGCTCAGTTATCTGGACAGTTGGCAGAATTCCCTCCACAGCCCAAGGAAGACCCATCAAAATCCAGAAAACAACCCAAAACAACTTCTCAGTTTAGAATACAATAGGTGACCATAGCTTAGACACCTAAAAAAGGAGAAATTCATGTTCTGATCCTTGTAAGAAATACTCTAAATGGAACAAAAGTCTTTAAGAAAGTAAAGTGGTTATTAAAATGGTCTCATTAATACATGTCCTAAACATTTTTATATGTTTTATGTTCTCTTTTGTGACCAATTATTACTTGGCAATGTGGAATGACACACTGTATTTAAATAAAGTGACTTTAAGAGATACCAAAATGTGTCACTATTTGATGGTAGGTATTGGTAGGTGGTCCCATGTTTTCCAAATTATTATCTTTACTTTGCTAATATATGTCATGAAAATAGGAGCATCAGCCAGCCCTGAACTTGCTATGGAGAATGGAGAATAGGGTGTGCATTTGATGCCAAAAATAGTCAGCTTAGGAAGCAAAGAGGAGCCTCCAATGGCAATGAAAATCCAAATGCAAAGCTTTTCAGAAAATCTTTCCCCAGATCCATATAGCTCTGCTTTAAGAAAAGCTGTGGATGAGGTCAGAAAGCTGCCATCCCCCATTCTTCATATTTTATCTTCCTTGTAGAAAATGAGGCAGGAAATTTTATATTACCTTCTGAGTGAAAGTTCAGCCCAGCTCCTGGCAATCCAGGTTGTTCATGTACCATGTGAATAAATGAGCAGACAAACATCTTTGTTCAGAGCAGCAATTTGGGAATTAAGATCTGTTAACCTCTTCTTGCCAGAGACACCCTTGGTCAAACTCTTCACTTCTCTACCTGTCCATCTTCCCACCTCCAAATTAAAGCTGATCTTACTTGCAAGGTTTATAGTAAGTGTAATGAATACCTGCAAACTGCCCTTAAAAGCCTCAAATCACAACTCAGCAAATTATTGTCAGTATTATTTTTAAATCTGAGGAACTAAGCTCATCTTTCACCTTGCCTTGAATCATGAAAGGAAAAATAGGGCAGAAAATTTTCAGGAGTGGTATTTAGCTGGATGAGGCTGAGAGCAGCACAAAATATTTTATCCAGCAGTAATTTAAGCAAAGTCAGAGGGAACTAGAAGAGCAAATAAATGTGATAACAAGGAGCAAGCCTCTAAGAGTCACTCTACTGTATTGAGACCAGTATGGTCAAGGTAAGGGGGAATAGGACTAAAAATGGGACCTACTGTGCCAAAATTTCAATGTATTTTAGTTTTTAGCCTCAAAGATTTATCAGCCAGCACTGTGGGTCCTCTCAGAGAAGCAAGAATCATGACTTCTATATTATTCCTGAAGACATAACAATTTTCTCAGCCACTTTTCTCTTGGACAATGATAAAAGGCACTGCCTTTGGTGGTGGTTTTCTGATAGCTAGTAACAAAATACCTTCATCACAGACTCCAAACCAAGAAATCAGAAATTATTGCTAATTTGAGCTCCCCATGCCCTAAGCATGGAGTCTGCAAACTCCAACAGAGCTCCACTAGTGTTTTTAGTCTCTTGGCACAATGGTAAAAAGGAATCCCAAGAGTTTCTGGGTCCTCAGAACTCTGTGAAGACATAAGGATAGTGCAGAGTTTATTAGAGCAAAGGATTTGGCTCAGAAAATGAGGCTATAAAATCTAATAGTCCCAATATTAAAATTATTGATAAAACTCTTATTTAATTAGGAAAGTATAAAATAATCTTTTGGACATGGTTCTTTAAGGGAGTTTGGGATGACTCTGCTCCAGCTAATATTTTCCCTTGAGTTTTGGTGGAGAGAGAGGGATCTCTCTGCAGGATAATCCCAATTTTAGAGTGAACAGACTCACACTTCTTTGGACAGGGGAAGACACAACAAACCTCAAAAGGGAACCTAAGAAGAATAGGCTCCCATTTGAGGTTTCTCCATTATGTGTCTAAAGACAGATTGATCTTTACAAACAAACAAACAGAGATTTACTGCACTAATACACCAGAAGACATCTGGTCTTTGAAGCACACATCACTTCAAAAATAACATTGCTGCTTGGTGTATGTAGACTTGAGGAACAACTATTAATAACCATCTTTGGGTTGTTTCCTGAACCATTTCAAATGTCATCGGGGCTGAGAAATGTTTGTCTCCAGCCATGTAAAAATGTGGAGCACAGGCTGATCAAATGATGATTAATTTCTCATATAAAGCATTTCCAGTCGTCTTCATCATGTGCCCTTCATGGGACTCAGCATTAATTAGGAGCATAAGGCTGGAGAAATTGCCAGTGTCATCAAATCCAGACCCAATTATTGCAGACAACTACCTCAAATGACCCTGTTGACAGCTCTTCACGTTCTCTCCCAAGGCAGTCAGATTTTATTCTGCCAGTCCCTTGATCAGAGCCTATCCTAGTTTAGAATTTTTTCCTGAATTTCCATCTTACATTTATTTTCAGGCTGATGTTCCTGGGTCTGCACTGTCCTATAACTGGAGGACTATGTTTCCCTCCCCACTGTGAACGAGATGGGGTATCAGCCAAGGATCAGAAGAGCTGAAGTTGAATTAATATTGTCAGTGTTTCACTAAATGTCACACGAGCTGAGCACAGCAAGGTCCCTTCTAACATAAAATTCTCATATAAATCTTCTTCTGGTTTTACTATCCCTTTACTTGTGCTTCTTTGCAGGAGCAGATCCCTGATCCTTCAAAGATCCTGGGGAACATCATAGACCTGTTGGAGTGGATCCAGAGGAGGACCATGAAGATGATCAGTGGGCTGGAACACTTCTACAAGGACAAGCTGAGAGAGTTGAGGTTGTTCAGCCTGGAGAAGTCTCCATGGAGACCTCATTATGGCCTTCTAGGATCTGAAAGGGGGCCTACAAGAAAGCTGGGGAGGGACTTTATGAGGGCTTGTAGTGACAGGATGAGGGGAAATGGGTTCAAAGTGGAAGAGAGGAGATTTAGATCAGAAGTTGGGAAGAAGTTTTTCACTGATAGGGTGGTGAGACACTGGTACAGGTTGCCCAGGGAGGTTGTAGATGCCCCAACCCTGGATGTGCTAAAAACTAGGCTGGGTGAGGCTTGGAGCAACCTGGTCTTGTGGAAGGTGTCTCTGCCCATGGCAGAGGGGTTGGAACCAGATGATCTTTAAGGTCCCTTCCAACTCAAACCAATCTGTAATTCTACATGACCAGATGTTTTCTAATCTCCTTTCCACAGTAATTTTCAAGCTCTCCATAAACAACAGCCAACACCAACTTCAGTGTGTCAGCCTTTGGGACATGGTGAATAGTGCATGGGAAAACTGTAAAGAAAATTTAAAGAAAATCCAGACTTTCATAAAGAGAACCACTTTTGGTCACTTTCAAGCTATCATCTTTCAAGTCAAGCTGTGTCTTCTCCAGGAGTATCTGCTGCCCTCTCTGACCCACCTCTGGAGCTGCAGGTAATAACAAAGAGGAGTAGGGATGCTTGAAGCCAAGCAGCTGAGAGAATAAAATAATTAAATATAGAAGGAAAATACAGTATTTGTACTTCCCACAAGCAGGGCATGAGGTTTCCTTTGTCTCCATCCCTTTCTATGGTATTTAAATGGTTAAGGGTGTACCACATGCCCTAATTAAGAGGTCTTCCTCAGTTCAGGTGAAGGAACTTGACCCATAGTGATAGTTCTTTGTTTAGTACCCTTGTGTTGGCTTATTATATGTGGTTATCACAGGGATATCTGAGGATGGAGGATGTGGGATGGTTCTGAACACCAGTTCAGGTGATGCATCATGGTATCACATTTTGTTATGTGGAAAACTCCCAACTTGCTCTGGGAATGAGCAGGATCACATAAGGGGGAAGCTGCATCTCTGGGATTCACTGTAGACTTTGAGGGAGATAAAGTTTATCAGGGAAGGAACCATGAGGAGCCAGAGAGTGGCTTCCTCTTGAAGATAAATTGTGTTTGATTGTTTTTTTCTGGTTCACTTGTGGTCATGGCAAGTTGCTGCTTCTGTGATATCTATTACTTATATTGCTCTTCATTTTATTCCTTAGGTCTTCTTCATCTTATGGCTGCTGAACTTTGAGACCCTGAGTTGTGCATGAAGTCCAAGGCAGAACAACATGAAAAAACTTGGAGTTCCACTGAGTTGTGCTCTAACTTTATCCATTCTTCTCTTCTGAAGGTTGCATGGTCAGGTGAGCTGTAAACAAAATAAAAAATCATCTCATGGGTGTGAAACTGAAAATCTGACAATCCAAATGACTAAATGGGTACTGGTGGATCCAGACCACCATGATGAGACACTGGAACAGATTGGTGAGACATTGGCACAGGTTGCCCAGAGAGGTGCTGGAAGCCCCATCCCTGGACATTTTGAAGGCCAGGCTGGCTGGGGCTGTGAGCAACTGATGTAGTGGGAGGTGTCCCTGCCCATGGCAGGGGGGTTGGAACGAGATGATCTTGAAGGTCCCTTCCAACCCTGACAACTCTATGATTCTATGATGAAATCTTTGTCTGCTTCAGATTAGTTTCACTCTCAACCTCACCAAAAGCAATTCAAATTAACACTTATTTATCTCATTCATTTTAATCAGAAACATCGTCTGGAAGAAAGGGGGGGAAAAAGAGGTGATGTTATTCTAAAAACTTTAGGCTTGGAGAAAATGCACTTGAAAAAAGAATAGTCAGTTAATTTGGGAGAAGTTTTCCATGTGACAGTTTTGTAAATAGATTACAAAAGTACTACAGAGGGTCTGACATTATGAACACTAAAAATATTATGAGACTCTAATCCTGCAAGATGCTGAGTCCATGGGAACATGCAACATTTGGCAGCTCTCAGGAAGCTCTCAATAACTCTTAGGCTCAGGCTTAAAGTGCTGTGATCCTGAGTTGCCCATTAAAGATGCACTAAATGCTTCCACTAAGGGAAGTCCCAATTATGTGGTTTTATATGGAAAAAGGGGAAGTTAATGAATGGAAATGTAGCAGCTCTGATGCTGCTGAAGCACTGAGCTGTCATCCTCATAATTTTCCCAGGGAGATAAAGATGCTCTTTCTAGCTTCTCAGAACTTATTATTGCATCTGATTTACGGGTAATATAAAGGTAGAGAGAGGGGGAAAATCACTGACAACATTTTGAGGTTTTTCATAATGAAGATTTTTAAGTGAACAGTGGGGAAATACTGTATTTTTATTAAATAAGAGAACACGGATTATAAACTGGTTTGTACCTAATACAACAGTCATATTGGCTAACATGGCAACACATGATAGAAAATTCCTGAACTCAAAACCATTCTTTATTTCAGCCCAAATTTTTGAGCTTCACCAGTGTCTTGTAGAACACTCTAAAACCACAATTTTTTTTAGCCTTTTCACTTGGAAGAGGCACCAAGATGCTCCAGAGGAGGAGTTTTAGATAAGTTGTTAGTGGAGTACACACAGTCCATCCCCTGTTTTAGTTATCTATAATACAGTGAAAAGATTCACCTGAAGGCTCCAATCTTTCAGTTGTCTACTGAAGAACTTGTTTAGAAACCCAAGTTTTAAGCTACTACAGTATTAGATTAATGCTACTTATCCTGTCTGTTGTTTCTACCACCTCTTTGCTTGTTTCCCTCTATTTTATATTCCTGGTAGCAAACACATCAGAGCTCCCCTGTTTTCTTCTACAGCTTTTTGCTATTCCTATGACAGCAGCTGGTGCTCTCCACTGAGATCAGGTCCCTGTTGTGCTGTGGGTTGTAGATACACCCTCTGAAAGGCAGTTTCAGCCCTAAGGACTGTCCTACATAAACACAGCAAGGAAGGATGGATGAAAATGTGACCATGGGAAGACAGGTGAATTTGATTAATCCTCAACCAGCCTGCATTGAGAATCAAACCCAAGTTTCTTGCTATCAAACCCTACATGCATCCCAACCTTCATGTCTCTGTGCATGGTTTTAGCATCGTTTTTAGTGTCAGTAGTGATGCAGATGATTGCAAAACCATCCTGATGGACAACAGGCAATTAATTCATCAGGCCCCAGGCAGATAAAACCTGTACTCATAGAATCATAGAATGTTTGAGGCTGGAAGGGACCTCCAGAGTCATCTGGTCCAACCTCCCTACACCAGCAGGGACATCTCTACCTAGGGCAGGCTGCTCAGAGCCCCAGCAAGCCTGAGCTTGAAGGACTCCAGGGATGGGGCCTCCACCACCTCTCTGGGCAGCCCATTCCACTGATCCATCCCCCTCAGATTAAAGAACTTTTTTCTAATAGCCAGCCTAAATCTTTCCTTTCCCAGCTTCAAGCTATCACTCCTGGTCCTATTATTAAAAACCCTTTTGAATAGACCTTTCTCCCTCCTTTATGTAGCCCCCTTCAGATACTGGAAGGTCACTCTAAGGTCCCCTTGGAGCCTTCTCTTCTCCAGGCTGAACAGCCCCAACTCTCTCAGTCTGTCTTCACACCAGAGCTGCTTCATTCCCTTGATAATTTTGGTCCCTCCTCTGGACACACTCCAATCTGTCCCCATCCTTCTTGTGCTGGGGGCTCCAGAACTGGATGCAGGTAAATCCCCAATGCTGGGCAGGTGTCTGCAGTGTGGGTTTGTCCCACCCCAAGTGTGCAGTCTGGGCTCCCTGACACACATGGGAAGGGAGTCCACATAGTAGGTGAAATTAATTTAATTAATTTTAAAAGGTGCTCATGTTTGTTGGGATGAGTCACATCCTATTTCCATTGACTCTAGAGTCTATTGCCTGTTAACAATGAGAACCTAAACTCTCTGCTCATATAGAGATGACTCAATTGTGCTCTTCCAAAATAGAGCAGAAGAACCTATTTCTAGTTCTTTTATGTGGGACCAAGCTGTACTCTACAGAAGACCTTCATATTTTCATCCACATGAGCTTCAGTGGCTTAATTGTACGTGTTCAACTATTTTGTTTGATTTTATGGAGAAACTCAGTGATTTCACCACCTTCATTTAGATATTCTCCTCCCACCCCAGCTTCTCAGGTCACTTCATAGCTGACAGTTTGATGCCCTTCTACTTTCTCTGGAGGTGGGGAGTTGGGAGAAGAAGGAGAGAAGACACGTAAGAAAAGGAGATTGTTTTGTCCCACATTCTGCAGAGACCCCAGCTCAGAAAATTAAAGTATTCAGTTTTTTTTACCATCTATAGCTCCTGAAATATTGCACCTGCTTTCTGCAGGGTGACCTGTTTGCCATCCTTTGTAGACCCAGCAGCAGAGATGGAGCAAAATGTTGGGAAAGGAAAATATCCACAGCTACTGACTGTCTTCATATTACATTTTAGACATCAATTTTGACACACAAAGGGAGAAATCATTACCAATACCTAAAGAAGTCCAGTGTTCAGCATCCTGGTGTTTAGTGAGTAGCAAATCCAGCATGTTTGGCAGGGAAATATATTTCTGGGTCACATAGTGCTCTTGAAACACATAATGTTTGTCTCATACCATCATTTGAAGTCTCTATCTTTGAGTTCATAAAGGAAATTTCAGTGAAAGAGGATAAATCATAAAGAAACAACACGACTATTTGTTGCTGTACATGGTTGAGCCCTTGCAGATAAAACAGCACAGATCAAAACGGGGGAAAAAAAACCCCAAAATTATAATTTATCTACTCCACAAAGTAATTTGCTTTAGGTTTCCCCCCCATTTTTGTCCTCAATTCATAATTTCCATTAAAAGGTATCTGGTGATGATGTTAATGTGCAGAGTAGGTTAACAAAATGTGATTTCAGGTTGGTGTTTTTCCTTCCAAGCTTAAAACTTCCCTGAGCTGCTTTGCCTTGAAACTACATCTGGAAAGGATCAGCAGTTACATGACACCCAGAAACCATCCAAGCAATTGCAGGTACATTAAAAGATTTATTGTTTACATTGAGGCTTTTTATAGCAAACACTAATGAAAAGAGAAAATGGCTGTTGGCTGAATAAACTTATTTTTTATAAAAGATGGGATAATGCATTGACCTTGGATATAGCAGTGAAATAAGCATATAGTGCTTTGCTTTTGTTGGGGAAAAGCTACATTATTCCTATAAAGGGACTAAGAAGAGCAGGTAGCCTCGTAGAAAATTCTTTGATTCTTTTTTTTATAAGATCAGGAAGATGTTTTCACATCAAGTATCTTTTAATGTGAGAAATGAAGATGTATTTTCAATCAATGTTTCAGGGTATGACGTCCATGAATGCAAAGTATTGCTGTTAAATGAAGTACCTAACAAACAAGCACAGTTAACAAAAGTAAACTATGGAGTTAAAAGTCTTATAGATAAAACTATAGAGGAAAAATAGATGTCATAGATAAAACAGGGAGAAAATTGGGTTTTTCCTGGAAAAAAATCTGACATCTGTCCTTAGTCTTGTTTCTTGTGAGAGGTTGAGGTAAGAAAATCTAAGTCTTGTCTTCCTTAAGGAACTTAAATATAGTGCTTATTAATTTCATAATCTACCATTTCTTTAGTGTAAGAAAATACAGTATTTCCTGAAACAGCTTTTAATATTCCATGTGACTGTTTAAAAAGACAAAGTGACTTTAAAAGCAGTTATTTCCCATAATTTGACTGCTTAATGACCTCGCCACCATCACCACATTCATCCTCTGCAGTCTGCAGTGAGGTAGAGGAATGGTCTGAGACTTAAAGGGGAATTAAGACAAAGCAAATCCAAGTGTCTTTTATGACATTAAGGAATTACTTCACCCTCTGTTTAAACTTCAAATCTAACCTTCAGGTTGGGGTTGGGTTTGACTGTTTAGTTGGACCACGATGTACTTTTAATGGGCAGAAATCCAATGCATAAATATAAGAAACTATAGAACAGATTATCACAGCACTCAGCACCTCTAAAACCCAGTAAACACTGAAAATTGACTATTTCATTTTTTATAATACAGGTAGTACTTCACACTTCATGGGGAAATAGCCCTACTTGTACTTCATCTAAATTATGTGCCTTAAGCATATTACTGAGCATAGAATAAATAAAGAGTAATGTTTTATTTTTCATTCAAGTGAAGTAAATAAATAGAAGAGTTTGTGAATAAAAAGATCCACCCTTAGGGATACAGTGTGGTTTCCACATAATTATGGCATTAGCCTGAAGGCAAAATGCTCAAATGTGGAAGATTTTTGCCTCACATGAGTTGTTTTACAGCATAAACAGAGTTTTGGAGAGGTCCAGCCAACCATGTGGTCTGAGAGTTAATTACTGCACCAGCCAGGCAGTCCCAGCTACTCAATTAAGGAGCTATTTTCCCTGGTCCAAAGAGGGTTTCTGTCTAAAACCCAAGAAATAGGCACTTCTTGAGCAGCAGTGGCTGCATCTACCTTTCAAGAAGGAGAAGGCACTGTGGGAATACAGTGGAATAAGTAATAGCTCTTAGTGGGGTGGAACTAAGACATTAATTGTTGCCTCCACTGGTGTGTTCCACTGTGGAGCCCCAGATGCTAAATCATATGGGAAGACATATGTTTCCTCTGATGAATTAGGTCTGCTCCCTAAAAGAAAGAAGCTGTTTCCCAACAGCACATTAAAGATGCACAAGGATGGGAAATGTTCTGCTCTGGGAAGAATCTTGCTGCATCCTTGTTCCCTCACGTTGTTATTGGGTTCTTTATTATTGTGGTGATTTATTGGTTGTTACTAAAGCCCCTTCCACTAAAAACCTCCAGCCTCCACTGTGGGGAAGTGCTTCCTAACGGATTGATTTGGGGATTTCCTCCAATTACAGTGAAAATAAAGAATGCAGCAAAGCCAAAATTAACATTTCCATACTTGACTACCTAATGGTTGGCATGTGGAGCTGGAATTCTTCACATGGGCCTCCAAGAGTGGAGCTGTATTGAAATAGGTCCATATAGACAAAATATATTATTGAATAAAATATTTCCGGGCAGAATCCCCCAGCAAAAGTGGAGCTGGCTGTCAAGGGAAATGACTGGGATTAGACAATTTCTCTTCACAGCCCATTTTGGGATTCACCCGTTATTAGTTCTGACAAACCCTTTTTTCTCCCCAGCTCTGGGGAAATTCAAAATGAGAGGTTGCTGCTTTGTTTGGTGCACTCAGGGAACTGTACCCTTCAAATCCACGTTAAGTGCTCATACATAATGTTGAGCCAAAAAATGAGAAAGCAAATGAACCAGTCCTTGAGGGACCACTGCAGATACATTGGGGTTTTTTGTTCCATTCATTGATGAAAGCCACAGATGGCCACACAGTCTGTGTTGCTGGATACCTAAGAGAGGTGACAACTGACAACTACTTCCAGCTACAGACACTCATTGGACTGTACAACTGCAGATTCCTTCACTCACTAGACATTTTATCAACTTTACATTTTTTTTAGGTGGGAATAGAACTGGGAATCCAGCATTATTCAAAGAGCAATCTGTCAAACTTTCCAAATTGCTGACTTGGTTGGTTGTCTAAGGTTGTTTGCAGTGTGAGGTTGGTGTTTGGGGGCTTGTTATTGCCACGTTTCATGCCTGTGCCAGGGTGGTTTGTGAGGAAGCAGCAATTTCCACTTCCCCTTGCTCTGATTTGCATGCAAAGGAAGCCAAAAAGCAGAGACCACAGATCTCATCTTCCCCTGTCCTCATAGAATCGTCAGGGTTGGAAGGGACCTTAAAGATCATCCAGTTCCACCCCCCCTGCCATGGGCAGGGACACCTCCCACTGCATCAGTTGCTGACAGCCCCAGCCAGCCTGGCCTGCAAAATGTCCAGGGATGGGGCTTCCAGCACCTCTCTGGGCAACCTGGGCCAGTGTCTCCCCACCCTCTTGAGGAAGAACTTCTTCCTAACGTCTCATCTCAATCTCCCCACCTCTAGTTTGGATCCATTCCCCCCAGTCCTGCCACTACCCAACAGCCTAAAAAGTCCCTTCCTTAAGGACTTAAAAAGTCCTTATCTGGCAAATCTTTCAGACTAGCCCAGTACTGGAAGGTGTGGGGGGGTTCACAGTACCTGGCATGGCACTGAAGTTGGTTCTGCTGCTGTCTATATCCACCTTACAAGTCTGGTGACCTTTTACTGTCAGGCACTAGATACTTTTAATAAGATTTATCTCGTCTGCCTTAAATGCTGTAGAAATTAGCCTGAGCAATTTATCAGAGTTTCCAGTCTGGGTGGTGGAGAGAGACAGAGAATTACAGAAGTTTCTGTAGGAAAGGAGTGGGGTTAATAGAGTTTTGCTAATAATGGTAGGGGCATTTTGGGAAAGGAGGGGAGTATTTGTGGTAAAATGATCCTTTTCTCTCCTTTTACCTGAGCTGTGCATGGATTTCTTGGGCTGTGCCCATAGACAACAGTTGAAGGTACACACACGTTTATTTAGAATCATAGAATGTTTTAGGCTGGAAGGGACCTCTAGAGGTCACCTGGTCCAACCTCCCTACACAAGCAGGGACATCTCTACCTAGGGCAGGTCAGTGACTAGGTTAAGCAGTCTCTTCTTAGAGGGGAAAGGGAAATATGTAGTGGATAAGTGGACCCTTTAAGATGTAATATTTTCAGTCCAATAATCATCTCATGTTTTTAATAATTTGGAGATTCAGGGGCAGGACTAAGCATATAAATACAGTACAAATTGGGACCTATATTTTTCCTTTGCCCTTTGATTTCAGAAGACTCATGACTTGCAACCATACAGACATCTTCTCAAAAGCTTTCAGCAATCTGGAGGTGCATAGAGGGGTGTGGGAATAGAATGTACCATGGGGGTCTCTCAAGCCATTCCACCAATAATTAATAATTTCCACCAGCTGGATGGAAAAATAGGGGTTTGGGTACTTATATGACCTTGGGCACAGATAGCTTCAATGAACACCCTCATCTGGCACCACCAGATTTAAATTCAGGTTGAATTGAAGTGGGATTGTCTTGAAACAAAAGAGACTTTCCACCCATGTCTCTTGAGCAATGTCATTGGCTTCTGAAATGTTTCATGCTCCCAGGAAGAAAACATTGCTCAGGACTCTCTCAAACTGTGAAGTTGCCCTCATATGACATTAAACTTCTGGAAGCATCACTGAAAATCCCAATAAATATGTGTTTCCATTACACACAGTTTTCAGCACTGTTTTCTACTTCTCCATCTCTGGGTTAAAATCTTTCTGACCAATCTGTCAGCCTCACTCTTCTCAGAGGGATCAGTCCTGGAGCCATATTCAGTGGAACAGCAGGAGGGAGGGGAAGGAAAACCCTTTTCTCACTTACTGTAGGATACTTAGAGACCTGAGGAGATGTGGTTGGCAGTGGGAGGTGTGAGAGGACTGCAGAGCCATGGAATAAGCTTTGCAAGGATCCAGAAGGTCACTTGGTTAATTAGACAAATGTTTTTCTGACGAATCCTAGAATTGTCAGGGTTGGAAGGGACCTTAAAGACCATCTAGTTCCAACCCCCCTGCCATGGGGTTGCCATTGATGTTTATCAATGATTGTTACTCTGCCTTTACCCCATACCTTCCAAAGCCCCATTATCCCTCCTATCAGAGCTTCCCTGATGTAAAATAATGTGTAAAAGTCCCTTCCTGGGCAGTGTGTGCATTGCCTTCTACCTACAGTGAAAACAGAGCAGTTCATTCTCTTTCTCTCCATGGTATCTTGGCAAACTGGAAGACTATTTAATTAGCTTTGACTAATTACACAGCCCAAATTATTACTGAATTTTCACTTCTAAACCAACCTTTGCCTTTTACCCTGCTAGGCACCCACAGAGCCAGCCTGTGATGCTCCATAATCCCATTGTGGGTACATTCATCCTTCCTGACACTCTCTTACAACCATTTGTCACACCTTAATTTGCCACAGCAGAACCCAGTGAGGGGTCTGAAAATGCTTCTCAATTTGTGTTCTGGTGCATGGCTTCCCCTTTTTACAATTTGCTTTAAGATTTGAGCTTCAAACACCTCTCTGCCCAGCAGTGCTTCTGTACTCAGTGGAAATCACTGATTCTCTTGCATGGTCCTTGTTTGGACTCAGATGTGAACTTTGATGTCCCCCAACTGAGACAGGAGCTCGAAGACAGTGTCTGGGTCTTCCAACTGAGAGACACTAGAAGTATGTAAAGATTTAATCTCTTTTTCATGCTGCTGTAGCACATAGGTTGAGAATACAACCAACATCTCCAGCTTGGTGCAATCTGTGCCATCACTTTATATTTGCAGCCCCTCGACCCTGTGGGTCGTTGAAGCTGCTGCCTCCTTGTCCAAAGAAAGTGGAGAGGATGGGAGGAGATGGATGTTTGGATGCATTTTGCATGTTAATTTTGGGGATAAAGTGAAATATTAAACTATTTACAGGCCTGAGTGGGTTTTGTCATTCTTTAAAAACTAATCTTTGATTGTTCTACTTTGTCCTTCTGAAAGTCAACTTTTTATCCTTATTTTTTATCCTTAGGGTACTTGAAACTTTCAATATACCCAAGCTTGGATTCTATATTTTTCTAAGAAAAAAAGCAATCTGGGGTTGTTGATTTTTTTAAATGTAGGCCAAAAATGTCCATACAGCAAAAGATAAATATTATCTCTTTTCTCTCTTTAGAGATAATCCTGGAACCTGGAAATACCAATGCACTTAGTGATCTACTTTTTATGGTGGTATGTATCAGATCATTCAGAACTTTTCCTAGGTGAAAACTACACACTCACAATTTCCTTGCTGGATGTAAACCTAAATAAAATCCAAATCTAAACCTCAACAATCATTTAATGGAAGATTTTCAGGTCTTTTAAGGAAAGATGTATTTTAGGTTTTTGTTTTGATTGCTTGGTTGTTCTGAGGTTTTTTTGCACTGGGTTGGATGGTCATTTAAAATGAAACTCAAGTGGAGGTTAAGGGAAGGACACCCAGGTGTCCTTTATGATGAATAAACTTACAAAAGGTAATAAATAAAACATAATATCCCTCACCACTGGAGACAGCTGGGGCATTTATCTGCACTGTAATGAAATACTTAACCAGGGAACATATGTGATACTTGGAAAAGTGACCTCTGCTAAGCAGCAGAATTTTAGTTCTCCCTTCCCTAGAAAAAAATCAAAAGTACTATAAAGAATCCTATAATTTTTGTGGCTTTATTAAAGTTTCTTTGGTTGTTCCTTAGAGTCTAATGCAATAGGGATGAAATATATGAGTGGCAGCCCTAGAGCCCTAGTACCCAATCTAGAGACCAGCTCATTCCACGTTGTTTGTGGTTCTGTCTCCCTGAAGAAAGCACCAACCCTAAGGCCAGGGGGGTATTTTGATGAATGATTGCTCATATTTGGATTAAACCCACCAAATGCAGTTTCTGCAGTGGAGCCAAGTAATGAATTTTGGATATTTCTAAGCCAAGACAAACGAAAATAAATGGCTTAGACCTGGGAAGTTCTATAGCTCATCAATAGTTCCTTGGTACCATCTAGTGTCATCATCATCATCTACCAGTTGCCCTCACAACAAAATGACTTTAGAGGAATAAGAATATTGCTGTTAGTTGAAGAATGGGGGCAACAAAGAGTTACTAGGAAGAAGTAACAATTTAGAGAAGTACCTTCAAGCTGCCACTAGGTGATGAGGGTTATGGCTCAGCCTGTTCCATATACTGGTAGTGGTGATCCAGGAAGCCAATGAAGTCATTAATTACTGCTGCAGAGATCTGCAAATTAAAAAAAGCATCTTAAAGTTTATTAAAGATGTGATGTGGTGGTTCAGGATGAGGTCTGAAGATTGACATTCATTTCCTGGGCTGCATCAAGAGAAGTGTGGCCAGCAGGTCGAGGGAGATGATTCTGCCCCTCTACTCCACCCTCCTGAGACCCCACCTGGAGCTCTGTGTCCAGTTCTGGAGCCCCTAGGACAAGAAAGATCTGGACGTGCTGGAAGGTGTCCAGAGAAGGGCCACGAGGATGATCAGAGGGCTGGAGCATCTCTGCTACGAGGACAGACTGAGAGAGTTGGGGTTGTTCAGGCTGGAGAAGAGAAGGCTCCCAGGGGACCTTCTGGTGGCCTTCCAGGATCTGAAGG
>VYZX01020785.1:242939-259122 GCA_013401335.1 Brachypteracias leptosomus | reverse complement strand
GGGTAGTGGTAGGAGTGGGGGGAATGGGTCCAAACTAGAGGTGGGGAGATTGAGATGAGACGTTAGGAAGAAGTTCTTGGCCAGGAGGGTGGGGAGACACTGGCCCAGGTTGCCCAGAGAGGTGCTGGAAGCCCCATCCCTGGAAATGTTGAAGGCCAGGCTGGCTGGGGCTGTGAGTAACCTGCTCCAGTGGGATGTGTCCCTGCCCATGGCAGGGGGGTTGGAACTGGATGATCATTGAGGTCCCTTCCAACCCTGATGATTCCATCCCTTTGCCCCCAAAAACCTGTCTTCAAAATACCAGTGAATTCTGTGACCAAACCACTTGACTTGACTTCACACCCATCCAGGTTCCCTTGGCACGGTTACTTGCTGCACCTGTCCAAGTGAAATACTTCACTTCATTATTGAGGAATCATGTTGAGGTCACTCATTTTGAAGCTTCCTTTGTTGGTTTAGCATCTGCTGGCACATTCTGCAATGCTCTCGTTGATATTTCCCACCTTACATTGTCCTTTCTGCTCCAGCCACTTGTGCTCCATGAAAAGTGCAGCTCTTGAGGATATACGGCTTCATTTCCTTCCTTTCTTGTCTTTTCAGCAGTGAAATAGCTCAAAATGTCAACAGTACATCAAGATATTGATGTAAATGCATCAATAGCCAGTCAACGTCTTCTGGAAGTGAATGGGAGAGTTTATGTTCTTCTAAGACAATTTTCCATGACTCTGCAGACTCAAGTGTTCTCTCCTTGGTTTGGGGACCTTGTCCTAGATGATGAAGGAGATGACAAGCCCAGAGTGACAAGTCCACCCTATGATATCTTTTCTTATTCAAACAACAATCCAGCACCTTAGGAGTTTAAAACAACATTGGTCTTCATCTTTTTTATCCTTAAATGCCTTTTTTTCCCCTCATAAACCTCTGTTTCTCTTAAGGGAGGCATGATACTGACCTCAGGCAGCAATGATTATTCTTTACCTACATATATATGGCTGCAACCAGAAATAGAAATATGACAAATGAGTGTCAGGTGAAACCATAACCTTCAGCCTCCCCTGGGATACACCAATTTTCTTAATGAGAGAAACAATAACCAGTCTAGTCCTGGGAGAGTTGAAGATAAATGACTGTCTAATGTTGATATTTTGATCTATAGGGCAAATATGATGTTTCTATTGAGAGTGTTTATATAAAGGCAGCTGAAATGTATGGGTTGTGTTCATTGCAGGTAAATCCACTTGATTTCACTAGTAGAGAAAAAAAAATGTGTTTTGAAATCACCACTTTCCACAGGCTCAAAAAGGACCTTTTTATTTCTTTCCTTTCTTTCTTTTCTTTCCTTCTTTCTTTCTTTCTTTCTCTTTCTTTCTTTCTTTCTCTTTCTTTCTTTCTTTCTCTTTCTTTCTTTCTTTCTCTTTCTTTCTTTCTTTCTCTTTCTTTCTTTCTTTCTCTTTCTTTCTTTCTTTCTCTTTCTTTCTTTCTTTCTCTTTCTTTCTTTCTTTCTCTTTCTTTCTTTCTTTCTCTTTCTTTCTTTCTTTCTCTTTCTTTCCTTCTTTCTTTCCTTCCTTCTTTCCTTCCTTCTTTCTTTTCTTCTTTCTTTTTTTTTTCTCTTTTTCTTTCTTGCCTTTGTTTTTCCTCCTCTATTTTCTTTAAATAAAGAACCACCTAATGGGTGGACTAATAACTGGAAAATCACGTTACAAAACACAGTTTTCTCTTAATCTGTCCTCTTGACAGCCACATACAAAAGCTCTGAAGGCCAAGGATATTCTTTAAGGCCAACGAAATATTTTAACAGGTAAAGAAAAAAAAGACACATGTAAAGAGACAGATTCTAATGGACCTCAGAGATATAATTACAGTAATATTTCCCAGTATTTCCAGTAATCTTGCCATTTTTTCCTTTAGCTTTCAGACTGTTCTCCTAGTCTGTGATGTAATATCATTATATCATATAAAACCTGTACATCATACTTACTTTAATTAGCCCAGACAACTCCTTTCTGTCTGATGGCAAGTTTCTTGGTGGCTAGGATAGTGTCAGGGAAAAAGAAGGTGCTTGTCTTGAATAGAGCATCATGACATTACTGATATAATTCTGTCATGATTTAACCCCAGCTGGCAGTGAAGCACCACAGAGCTGCTCACCCACTCCCTGCCCAGGGGATGGAAAAGTGAGAAAACTCAGTTTAAAGACAGTTTAATAGGTAAAACAAGGAATTCATTCACCCATTGACAGGCAGGTGTTCAACCATCTCCAGGACATCAGGGCTCCATCATGAGTAATGATTAAGCAGCCAAATTGTCAGGGGCTTTAAGAGTTGAGCTCAGTTTTGTGGCTGGTCTCATCTCAAGGATTTTAGGAACGTCCGTTAAAATCAAGGGGGGAAAAAATTACTAAGAGAATTTTTCTTTACAAAACTTTATTTTATAACACTACTGTAGCACATTTGTTACGTATGATGCAAAATACTGAGGTTAAGCCAGTGATGGTGTTTATAGGGCAAATTAGGTCTTCATTATACACAAGTGGGGTCAAGGAAGAAGCACTAAAGGGCTTTCACCAGCACTGCTGAGACCTTTGTGGCTTACCAGCTAAATTATCTCTTTTTCTCCTGATTTTATGACCCACCCCAGGGGTTTAGCTCACCTGCAATCATCCCCTCAGTTCTGCTGACATGACCCAGACAGTTCACCTGCTTTATATGTTTTTATATTATCCTTATTGGCTGTGATAGAGACCAATAAGGGATTATTCTGCCACTCCCAACCTCCTGCCTCCACGTAACTTCTAATTGAGTTGTGGTTGGGGAACATTAAGTCTCCAAAGGTGTATGGAAATGTTTTCTCTGGCTGGTGATCTGGGAGATTTTATTGTCATGATTACCATCTTGCTTTTCTATTCTTAGCTCCAGTGCTTGAGTTTAGTGCCTGCCAGATCTCAGGAGGCTTCACAGAGACAGAAGTAATTTTCTGGAGAAGAATGTGAAAGTTTCCATGTGGTACAAAGTATGAGCAGGGGGCATGGTCAAGCCAATAACAACTCAAAGGCTACTAAAACCAAGAGGAACATTATTATTAACTGCAGGGGTTTGGGGTCCTGGGGGACAGACTCTACCTTATAATGCCACTGCTTAGTGTAGGGGGCAAAAATGTAGAAATATCACAGTTGTTTGTGGAGAATTATGTTTAATAATACGTGGGAGGCACTGCTGAGAGCAGGAGAGTGGATATTCCTCAGTTCTTCCCTAACACATTTTGGACCTCTAATTATGAAGAGGTTTGCTGGGAGATTGAATACAATCTCTAAGTCCTTTAGTATCAACATGGTCTGAGTCCAGAACAAATAATCCATAAATCAGTGGCAAGCCTTTGCTCCTGATCAAGTCAGGAATTAATGAGATCAGCTGCCAGTGCCAGGATTGCCTCTCTTGGCCACGTGTGAACTCTGCTCCCAAAATGAGCATCTGTGTTCTTGGTTGGGCAGATCAGTCACTAATTGAAGCTTGGAAGTCCATGGGAGAATATAAAGAGAGGAAAAAAAATCAGTGCTGTGGACAGTGATAAAAAAAAGTCACTGTCCCCTTTTCCAGAGGGATGACTTTTCAACCCTTTCCAAAGCTCCTCCCCACTCCAGATCTCCCTGAATCATCTTCCAAACTCTTATTTCCTTCTTCTGTCCCACCTTCTGCAGTTTTACCTGTATTTCTTGGAGGACTGACACCATCTTCATGTTTTTTTCCTGGTATTCCACCTCCTCACACACATACAGTGCCTTTAAGGGTTGGAAATGAGCCTGATGATCCCAGGAGGTGTGAGCTGGGTATTCTTCCTTTTGAGGCCACTTCACAGCTACCTTTTTGCTACAGCTGAGAGAACAATGCACTTTGTGATTCAACTACAAAACCTTCATTTCCCCACACCAGTAAATTTGAGGAAAACGAAAGAAAAATCCTCACGCAGTGTTTACCAGTGAAGCAGGAAAAATTAACTAGTTTATAGCCAATGGTTCACTAATTGCTGAGAATAACACATACTGAAGTGATGTGAGGTGCAGTGTGGCTCTTCAGTGCTTGGATGATGTCCTTTAGACTTTGGAAACTGCCCTTACCCTTTAGAAGGAGGTAGAATCCAAGCCTTGAAGGATGGTACAGTCAGAATCACAGAATGTCAGGGGTTGGAAGGGACCTCCAAAGATCATCCAGTCCAACCCTCCACCAGCGCAGGATCACCCAGAGCAGGTCACACAGGAACACGTCCAGGGGGGCTTTAAATGTCTCCAGAGAAGGAGACTCCCCAACCTCCCTGGGCAGCCTGGGCCAGTCTCTGTCACCCTTACCATGAAAAACTTTCTTCTCCTATTGATGTGGAACCTCCTCTGTTCCAGCTTGCACCCAAACATGGGAAAAAATAAAGATGTTTGTATTTATTAGATATTTTATCATCTCGCTCTCTTCAGCCCAAGTTCCATTTTCTCCACATAGATGTATCTGCCATCTTAGAGTTGTCCCAGTAAGTTTTTTCATACCATTCAGTGCCAGAGTTTTGTGACCATACCCCATGGATATCACTTCTCTGTCGTTGTCTTCTGCAAAGCTCTTCAGAAGAAGACAAAGGAGAAAACAAAGTTTTTTTAATTTTGAGTTATATATAAAGCCATTGATTAATCCTTTAATTGCCATAAGGAATGGAGAGTGACTTTTCTTCAGTCTCTGCAATTTTTCTCCTTTGAGGGCTGTAAATATTGCAAAAACCTGGAAGCTTTTACAAAGGTTTTTTCTACTGCCTTTCCTGGCTTAACTCTGTGGAGTATTTTATTTGGTCTTATGTCAAATGAAGATGCAGGCTCAGAAGGTTAGTAACACTTAAAAGCATAGGGAAGATCAATATGGGATTTGGAAAAGTGGGAAGAAACAGCCCTGATGAAACTTTATAGGCCACCAGAGAGAGGTTTTGTTTTGGAGTATTGTGCAGGGAAACTCAGCCCAGGCTCACCCCACCTAACTAAGGCTCTAAATTTTGAGCACAGCAGCCCTGGGGAGACATAAGCATCTCTATAGTGTCGTACAACCTATCCCAAGATCTCTTTCCCCTGGCTGTAAAAGGAGCTGAAAGTGGCTGTGTTCCTTTTTTAGATGCTTAAAGCAAGATGAGGAAAATCCGGGCTGGGAAGCGAATCCAACTTACCTGTAAGAAACGAGCTCTAAAACCATCTATAGAGTGAAGAATTGCTGAGTCTGAGCTCTGAATGTGCAGGACTGGGGGCTCCTGGCACAGTCCTCCCAGCACTTAACATTGCTGCTGAGCACGTCAGAAACACCCCAGTGGAGACATAAAGGAGGAAAGAAAGCAAAGGCAAAGGACGATGCAATCCCAGCCTTGTCTGATGTTCTCCTACCTGCTGCTGTCAGAAGTGTCGGTCATCACTGCATGGTTCTGAGTTTTCCTAACTGCCTCTTTGGCAGGCATTACAAAAGCTGTTCCACTATGTCAACATGCTCCGTGGGGTTCTTTTCTTTTGCTGCTTCTTTATCTAGTGTGACAGCAAGCTGGCTACTAGGAAGTTAGTTCCACAGCCAGCCAGACGATTGCAGTAATCACTCCTGGGGTCCTTTGCTTGGCAAACACCTCTCGTGATCTCATGTTCATGCATTATCTTCAGCCAGCATCAGCCAGACATGATAAAGTTCTCTGTGCTCTCCAGCTTGTCTCTACGTGTGCTTCCTTCCTCTTCCAGGGTTAATGTCCTGCAGTGATGTTGCTACACACAGCATGGAAGGAGCTACACAACCACATCCACACCCTGCAGAGTCTACAAGCCGTGCTCAAGCACATTTCCCCACCTGGAGTTCTGTGTCCAATTCTGGAGCCCCTAGTACAAGAAAGAGATGGATGTGCTGGAATGTGTCCAGAGAAGGGCCACGAGGATGATGAGAGGGCTGGAGCACCTCTCCTACAAGGATAGACTGAGAGAGTTGGGGTTGTTCAGGCTGGAGAAGAGAAGGCTCCGAGGGGACCTTCTGGTGGCCTTCCAGGATCTGAAGGAGGCTACAAGAAAGCTGAGGAGGGACTTTTGAGGCTGTCGGGTAGTGGTAGGAGTGGGGGGAATGGGTCCAAACTAGAGGTGGGGAGATTGAGATGAGACGTTAGGAAGAAGTTCTTGCCCAGGAGGATGGGGAGATACTGGCCCAGGTTGCCCAGAGAGGTGCTGGAAGCCCCATCCCTGGACATTTTGCAGGCCAGGCTGGCTGGGGCTGTGAGCAACTGCTCTAGTGGGAGGTGTCCCTGCCCATGGCAGGGGGGTTGGAACTTGGATGATCTTGAAGATCCCTTCCAACCCTGACAATTCTATGAGTCCCAACTATTCACAGTGCCCGAGCAGTTGCTCTGGGGGTAGCACAAGATGACCTTATGTATGTGCTGTCCCAACAGGTTTCCCTCAGGTCCTTCTTGGGTGAATTTTTCCTTGAGTTCTCATGCCTGCATGTTTCTGTCCAAAGAAACTTCTCAGGCCATCTCTGCACATTGTCTTGCCTCTTTTGTTATGCTCAGCACACATCTCTTCTTCCTATGGTAGCAGTGTGTCATAATGCCCAAGTCTATACAGAGCTTGTCTGCTATAGAGTCTTTCATTCATGTCTACAAGCTCTGTGAAGAAAGGAGGGAAAAGGACTCTTCAACTTTGCCTGGCATGAACTTTTTGGCTTTTTCCCCTGAAAAAAGACTCAACACAGGGATTACTCACAATAGCCTAGTGCACTGCTATTATTCCTGAGAGGGAAGAGGTTATGGGAGGTTGTCAAACAAAGCAAAGCACCCATCAGAAGCTGCAATAAGAAAGTGAAAATTCAAGCAAAACATTTTGAAAGGTGATTTCAACTGGGGTGTTGAGTCATTTCCTTAGAGATTTGGTGAGGTTCCCTCACTGGAGGTGCTTGGAGGGAATATTCTTTTTAATATATAGGTAGCCTCAGTGAGTCCACCATTTGGTAGCAATTTCCCACACACCTAAACTCCATCAAGCCATTTTAATCCTATTAAAACCTTCAGTAGAAAAAGTTGCTTTTCCTTCTAGGATCACAAGACCTTTAAAGTCAGGGTTTATTGATCCTATTGAGTTACCCCAAAACTGGAAATGCATGTTCTCAATGAGCCTGTCATTCAGACCAGCTAATTGACCAGTTTTAGCTGATTTCAAGTAGCAGCAACTCAGCTGAAAGGAAAAGGATGGCTGAGGTTGATGTGTTGAGTCTATATTGAACATCACCATGTAAGTAATGGAAATCTTCATCACATTATTCACTTTTCATTGCATGTTCAGAGAGCCCCTCATTGCTGCCTAGAGGCTGCACCAATGGGAACACTGGGGTACAACAAGGTGAAGAGACTTTTGTAAGCCCAGATAGAAGATGGAGGCAAGATTGGGATGTGGAACATTAGATCATCAACCATATACTCCAACAGATTTCATGTTCAGCTTGGAAGCTTCATTTTTTGTAAGACAATGAGTATGGATGGAACCTCTGGGTATATTTACCTTGCTTTTGTTCTTTGTTTTTTTTCTGTTTCCTCACTTGTGCATTGACAAATCACTTCTGAAACTAGATGGTTGCCAGCTATAGTCAGTAAGTAACTTGATGCACTTCCTTAAAACCATAGGAAATTAGAGATCCTGATCATCAGAGAGGACAGGAGAAAGTGCAGCACCTCTAGGTGACTGTGGGACTAGGAGCAGTCAGTCTGAGTATCTCAGTGTGGTTAAATACTAATATCTAAGGATAGATTTAGACTGGATATTAGAAAAAAGTTCTTTAAACTGAGGGTGATAGATGAGTGGAATGGGCTGCCCAGAGAGGGGGTGAAGGCCCCATCCCTGGAGTCCTTCAAGGTCAGGTTTGATGGGGCTCTGAGCAGCCTGCCCTAGGTAGAGATGTCCCTGCTGGTGTAGGGAGGTTGGACCAGATGAGCTCTAGAGGTCCCTTCCAGCCTAAAACTCTCTATGATTCTAAATACAGGATTTAAGCACTTACAGAAACAATCAGGGTCACTGAAAATGTTCATCAATCTGCATATGCATCAATCTGCCTTTTATACATCTCATCTCTTTCCCTGTCAATCCCTTCCCCTATTTGTCATCCCAACCTTGTGGTTCATGGAGCTTCTGTAATCCTGAGCATCTATACTCTTGTAAAAGCTGTCAGTTAGTTGAGGTCAAGTCTATAACCTGTTCAATAATATATTTATGAATTTATCTCTCCATCCTTCTGACTGTCACTTTCTCTACCCCATCTGTGCCTTAAATCAACGCAAGATCCTAAGATATTTTAAAAGTCACATTCTCTACACCTCTAGAAAAACCAATTATCTCTATGTTTTACTTTGTACAACTTGAGAAGTCCAGAAACAAGAGTAATGTGTGCATGAAGTGTGGAAACCCAAAAGACTTCTTTTATGTCCTTTTTCCCTGATCCTTATGCTGCTCTGAAATCCAAATCTCAATGGACTTCATTTTAGTCCAGTATCATCTTCTAACTGAAGTTAAATTCCGACACTGTGTAGTCTAAAGTACTCATTTTCAAGAGTGTCTATTTCTGGTTCTTCAACTATTCCACTTCAGGGACAAAAGAATGTCACTGAACCTTTACAATGGTCTCAGAAGGACTGAAAGGAAGAGAAGAGAAGAGAAGAGAAGAGAAGAGAAGAGAAGAGAAGAGAAGAGAAGAGAAGAGAAGAGAAGAGAAGAGAAGAGAAGAGAAGAGAAAAGAGAAAAGAGAAGAGAAGAGAAGAGAAGAGAAGAGAAGAGAAGAGAAGAGAAGAGAAGAGAAGAGAAGAGAAGAAGGAGAGGAGAGGAGAGGGAGAGAGAGTGGAAAGAAGAGAGGGTGGAAGGATCTCTAATGAAATTAGTAGAGTAATCTTTTAAATATTCATTTTCCTAAAACCTCACTACAGAGGCTTCCTTGCCCTGGTTGTATCAACCAGAAAGCCTGATATTTTCACCTGGATGATAGATCTTTATTTAATTTACAGGTCTGTCTTTAATTTACACATGTGCCTACAGTTGCTCCCTATGATAGGTAGGGATTTTGACATCTGTCACAACTCTGTTTCACTGAAACAAAGGTCACAAAGCAACAATGACCTTTATTCTTTGAAAAATACTCTTAAAATTAACCCTCCAGTTACTGACAGCATCCAAGGATCAGCAATCCCTGACTTTGATGGTGAAACTCATCAACTTCTGCCATTACTGTGTATAATCATCAACCAAATTAATCGTCATCACATGTTCTATTAATGTGCTTTCCATGGCAAGGTGGGGTGGAGCTGGTCCACTGTCCAGATCAAATGATGAATTCTAGAATTGGTCATACAAAGAAGAAGCCCCAATTAAACAACCTTATTACATTTTACTAAGCTGCCTCAGACCAATTATACCCATATTTCTTTGTGGTCTAATTAGGTTCGATTCAGTCCCAGGGTGTGGAAGCCCATAATGAGTGAACACATGAGAAACACAGCTCAGACTCCATGTGAGGGATCATTAATAAGCTCTGGGCTGCTGCTTGGGAAGAAGCTGCACCTAATTACGTGGGTTAATGCACTTAAGCTAAATGGATGAATTGCAGCCATTTTCAGTGCTTCCAGGCCCCCTTGGACCAACACAACTGGAGATTAATAAGTTGTTAGGGAGTGATCTGTTGACCTGCTCCATCATTCTTCACTTTCACTCCATATGCTCTTAGAGGCATGAAATGCTAAAGGGGAGAAATGTGTCAATCACTGCATTTCAGTTGTGTCACTTTCTCTGGCACTTGACTGAGAATTTATCAGGATTGGTGAATGGCAACAATGAAATACCTGCTACGTCCAATAATTTCAGGTGACTTTAGATCAAAATGCACCATGCACAGGAGAGGAAAGGACCTTGCTGGCACAAACCAGCTTAGATGAAAGACTGAACTCATTTCAGCTAGCTGTGGGTGTCTCTCTATCAGGCTTATAGTCTAGAGCTACTGTTTAGGATCCCCTTTTAACCAGCTGAAAGAGAAAGTCATGTAGTCTAGACAAGTTGGCTAAGTGTAAAAGAAAAGGCCAAGTCATCTGAGACTATTCACACCAGAAAAGAGACAACTTAGGGGTTCTCTAACAGAGGCTGCAAAATCGTGATGAGATGGAAAGGGTGTATTGGGACAGATTGAGAACCACCTTTTTGATGGGATGAAAAAAGGGATAGCAAATTAGAGCAGTAGGAGCAAAATTCAATAAAAAAAACCCCTGGGGCTTTTGGATTTTATTTTTTTTCTTTCTTTCTCAGTTGGTAATAGAACTTTGAAACTCCTTTGCAAGCCACATCATCATCATCAGGAAATTCCCTTAATGGGAAAAATAAGAATGGAGACTGAGAGTTTATTGGGGATAAATCATAGAATCATAGAACGTTTGAGGCTGGAAGGGACCTCCAGGGGTCATCTGGTCCAACCTCCCTACACAAGTAGGGACATCTCTACCTAGGGCAGGCTGCTCAGAGCCCCATCAAGCCTGACCAGAGGGACTTTTTCTGTCCCCTTGTTTATGGCCAGTGTGGGAGGACAGAATACCAAGGGATATGGAGTGTTGAGATGAGTCTGTAGAACATGTTTTATGTCCAACCTTGTGGTGATTAAGACATAGAATGCTCCTCAAGTCTTCCTCCTGCTTAGATCAAGCAGCCATCCTCCCAGCACAGTAGATTTATATATCCCATGAAAGTTTTCACATGTATCACAAAAGGGGCCACGAGGTCAGAAAATTGTTGAGCAGTAGATGGCATGTACACCACTATCAGTTTTGACACCTATATCCATTTGCACACCCAGCTTTGGAGAACAGTCCCCATTTGCAAAGACCTCAGCTATAAGAAATGTCTCTGGCTCCTGAATGTGACAGCAAGAAACATGTCAAATACGTTTATTTTCTCATGTTCACACTTTTCCTTAAGGCACTAGAGACAAAAATCTGCTTCCTATTCCACTCCTGAGTAAGAGGAGCTGACAACTTAATTATTGAACTGGGTTCTTTGCTCACTATGCTTCTGATGTGCCTCTTTTTAATTTATTTTGTCAGGATCCTTTCAAGCTTTTCTTCCACTGTTACCAGCATGTTCTAACTCTTCAGAATGCCCATAACAATAAGTCTTAGTAGAATTTTACCTTCTCATATCCCCTTCTCACATTAACCCTTTACCCTATGGTGGCTTGAAGGATCTGCCCAAATTGAAGTGCCAGCTATTGAGGAGCTTTGAGCCTGTGATAATGTAAAGGAGAAGAATCTATGCCAGAGTTCTCATCCAAAGCATCATAAACATGAACAGCTGTTTGATGGCATTGTCAGACATACTCATGAGGAAGGAGAATGCAAATGTGTCCATGAAGTGAGTAAAGCAATAGAAAATGTATCTTCAGTTGCACTGGTAACTGAAGTTGTGATGTTGTAGTCAATGGTTCATTGTCCAAATGCAGATTAATAACAAGTGGTGTCCTTCAGGGACTGATAGTGTTTAATATCTTTATCAAGGACATCATAGCAGGATTGAGGGCACCATTCAGCAAGCTTCTGGATGGCACAAGTGGTGCAGCTGATACACTGGAGGGAAGGGATGTCATCTAGAGGGACCTGGACAGGCTTGAGGAGTAGGACATCAATCATCAGTAGAGGCTGGGTGATGAATAAATTCAGAGCAATCCTGTGGAGGAGGACTTGGGAATGCTGGTGGATGAAATATTGGACACTTGCAGCCCAGAAAGCCAATCAGATCCTGGGCTGCATCCAAAGAAGCATGGCCAGCAGGTCAAGGGTGGTGATTCTCCCTGTGTCCAGCTTGTGGTGGGTTACCCCTGGCTAGATGTCAGGTGTCCACCCAAGCTGCTCTATCACTCCTCAGCTGGACAGGGGAGAGAAAATACAATGAAAGCCTCATGGGTCAAGCTAAGGACCAGTTATAGTCTCAGGCAAAAGAGATTCAAGTCGGGGAAATTAGTTTAATTTATTACCAATCAAATCAGAGTAGGAAATGAGAAAATAAAAACTAAACCACCTTCCCCCCACCCCTCCTTTCTTCCCAGGCTTGACTTCACTCCTGATTTCTCTACCTCCTCCCCCCCAAGTGGCACAGGGGGATGAAGAATAGGAGTTGCTCCTTCCTCCTCAGGGGGAGGACTCCCACTCTTCCCCTGCTCCAGCCTGAGATCCCTCTCACGGGAGAAAGTTCTCCACAAACTTCTCCACCATGAGTCCTTCCCATAGGCTGTAGCTCTTCATGAACTGTTCCAATATGGGTCCCTTCCACAGGTACAGACCTTCAGGACAGACTGCTCCAGCATGGAGCCTGCACAGGGTCACGTCCTGCAAGAAAACCTGCTCCACCATGTGCTCCTCTCTCCACGGGGTCACATACAGGTCCTGCCAGGAACCTGCTCCAGCATGGCTGGGTCACAGCCTCCTTTGGGTGCATCCACCTGCTCCAGCACAAGGTCCTCCATGGGCTGCAGGTGGGTATCTGCTCCAGGGTTAACCTCCATGGGCTGCAGGGAGACAACCTGCCTCACCTGGAACACCTCTCCTGGGAAGAAAGGCTGAGAGACTTGGGGTTGTTCAGCCTGGAGAAGAGAAGGCTCTGGGGAGACCTTATTTTGGCCTTTCAATATATAAAGGGAGCTAAGGAGAGACTTTTTACCAGGAGAGCTTTTTTACCTGCAGCAACAGGACAAGAGGCTGTGGGTTTACATTGAAAGAGGGTAGATTTAGATTGGACACAAGAAAGACATTTTTGAGAGTGAGGGAATAGATTGCCCAGAGGATTTGTGGATGTTCCATCACTGGAAGTGTTCAAGGTCAGGTTAGCTGAGGCTTTCAAAAACCTGATCAAGTGAAATACTTTGGAGGGTTGGATTAGATGATCCTTGAAGGTCCTTTGCAGACCAAACCATTCCCCGAGTCTATGATTTAGCATGAAAATACTGGTTTATATCAACCTCATGCAATAGTGGTTTTTTGAAATAGCATTTGCCATTATAGCCAAGTCTGCCCTACACACCAAGGGGACTATGTCCATGTTGAGTTGCTCTAAGTCAGGCAGCTTCTAGTTTCAGCAGATAAATACCTCACCTGGGTCATTGGTGCTGTGTGTGGTGGTTCATTGAAAGCTCCATCAGCCTGTGTCTCCATCATACTAATGAGGTAATCACCAAGCTTCTAATGAATGGGATTAGCCCATGGGCAAGGATTGTTTGGTCTGGATCCCTTGTTCAAACCCAACTCGAAGCTCTCAAAATATTTGCCAGCAATCAGCTACAACCCAGGGTCCTTTCAGCTCTTACTAACTGGATGAAAATCATTCTCATCACTGTAGGATTTGCCAAATGTGCTGAGAGAGGCAGTTTGCAGTGGATATAAGTCAGAAATAAACTCTCAGCAGCAAGGTAAAGCAGCAGGTATCATAATTTCTAATTTCATGCCAAGCACTAAGCTTGGTTGGAAAAAAAAAAAAGTATATAATTCTATTAATTATCTTTTCTTAATATCAACTCATGAATATTTAATATTACATATAATGATCCAGGATAGATGTAGAGAAAAACCAGATTTTTCTTCACCAAATCCAACTGCATTGAGTTAAGAAGTTTTACAGTTGTGACCCTGAATGAGCTTAAGAACCTTGCAAGATTTCTTTGGGTATTTTCTCTGCTTACCCTTTACTGACCAAAGGCTGAGGCAGCTTCATGGAAGTGAAGCATGTAATTAAAATCAGTGCAGGTGAGAATCTAGTTTAGCACTTCTTATTCTTTTCTAAACCCCCACAAAAAGTCATAACACACAGAGGTAGCTGATTTGTTGGGGTTTTTTCTAGTGAGAAACATTTCTGTCAAAAGATGTAACTCCTCAGGAAGGATAAAAACATATTTTGTGAAATTCTCTTCAATAATTCCTCTGACATTTTAATTAAAACCGTTTTTGAGATGCTTTATTTACTGGAGGAAAACTGCATTTATAGTACACAACACATTTAAAGAAGAGTTTAAGTGGCATTTTCAATCATCTTTTCAGCAGAAAATATTGTGGGTGAGAATTGAACAAACTCCCAAATGCCTCTTGCACTGAAAACTATGAAGTGAAATCTAATGCAAAATTTGACATTTTTCATGAGATGTTTTGCTTGGTTTTTTTTTTTAACAGATTAAAGGTCTTTTTATTAAAAAAAAAATAAAATTATAGCAATATATCTCAGTGTTTATTTGTCCTGCTCTTTCACTAGTGCTTCCCATAAATAAATGTGGTGTTTTATGCATATAATGGGATCAAAGAAGTGTCTAATTGATGTGTTTGTAAATGGCACATATATATAATTGTGGAATTGCTTAGCTCAGATCCAGCAGAGCAAATTCTAAAGCAGCAGTGCACAGGATGAGGATCTGAGCTGGAGTATTTTCCAAATGTACAATAAAAACCCCCAACAAGCAACGAAAAAGAATCAAACAAACCACGTTGACTTTCATGGGTTTCAATGAGAAGAACTGGAGATCAGGAGCACGTTAAAAACACAAGCAATAAAGATGAATGAACAGCTACATATATTACAGCATATAATATACCCAATCTGGAGGCAAGGAAATAGCAACCCCCAGAAACACAGGGGATATAATTAATTATCTCTCACATAAGTTAAAACATGGCTGCAATGAAGGGAAAATTAAAAAAATAAAGGAAAACAATATTAACAATTAAAAACTAAAACACAGTATAAAACTCAGCTTCTCTTTCGTACAATTAGTGTTTGTTGCCTACAGCAGTTTAAATACAAGGTGATCAGTAAAGCAGACATCGACGTGGGGCATGGATGGGGAATGCCTGGAGAATCCATCCCACCATCCACGGGGTGATCCCAGCTCCTGCAAAAACAAGAATAACTGGTGAGTATTCACAGGATCCCCAGAGACTTAGAATCATAGAGTGTTTGAGGCTGGAAGGGACCTCCAGAGCTCATCTGGTCCCACCTCCCTCCACCAGCAGGGACATCTCTACCTAGGGCAGGCTGCTCAGAGCCCCATCCAGCCTGACCTTGAAGGACTCCAGGGATGGGGCCTCCACCCCCTCTCTGGGCATCCTGTTCCAATGATCAACCACCCTTATATTAAAGAACTTTTTCCTAATGTCCAACCTAAATCTCTCCTTTCCTAGCTTAAAAACATCACTTCTGGTCCTATCATTGCAAACCCTTTTGAACAGACCTTCCCCTGCCTTCCTGGAGCCCCTTCAGGTACTGGAAGGTCACTCTAAGGTCCCCCCAGAGCCTTCTCCAGGCTGAACAGCCCCAACTCTCTCAGCCTGTCTTCATAGGAGAGATGCTCCATTGCCCTGAGCATTTTGCTAATGTAGAGTCATTACTGATGGAAGGGTGGCTACTCAAGGTGGTCCCACAATGCACAGTCAACAGAGAAGTAGATATCATCTCAGAACGTGTGTTTTCACTGATTTCAGTCTAAGGTAACTGGAAGAGGAGGTAGTGAAGAGGCTGAGAGTATAGACAAAATAAATTTATAAAGAAAATACGACATGTAGCAAGCAAAAGAGTAGATTTTGTGTTCTCTTCAATGCCAGCAGGTCCCATATCTGGAGGATGGTGCATCTAGTTTTAAAAATACATTTTCCTGAGAGGTGGACTAGGTGTGGAACTCAAAGTGTGGCAGAAGAGAATATATCTAAGAAAGATTAGCCTGGTTTCTATTTTTCCATACAACAAAGCCAGCAGACATATTCTTGTGATAGGAGGGACTCACTATAGCTTGTGTAGATCTCTACAACATCAAGTGTTTACAGTACTTAATGGAAATAAAGGGGAAGTTTTCCCATTACTTTTTAATAAAGAGTATTTTTAATTAATAGAGAGTATTTTCCCTGCCCAGGGAGGTTGTGGATGCTTGGTGTTCAAGACCAGTTTGGATGAGGTCCTCCCAGTCTAGTGGGAGGTGTCCCTGCCATGATGGGGTAGTTGGAACTAGAAGACCTTGAAAGGTCCCTTCCAACCTAAACCATTCTATGATATTTTTACACTCACTACTCCACAAAACAAGCCTGTGTGTTTGTAGTAAACATCACTATGAAAAATATAAGCAGGCTTTTGTTGTGTTTGTGTTTACCTCTAGTTCCT
>VYZX01020785.1:218368-241593 GCA_013401335.1 Brachypteracias leptosomus | reverse complement strand
TGAATGAGGCCCCCCCGGTCTAGGGGGGGTTGTCCCTGCCATGATGGGGTAGTTGGAACTAGAAGACCTTGAAAGGTCCCTTCCAACCTAAACCATTCTATGATATTTTTACACTCACTACTCCACAAAACAAGCCTGTGTGTTTGTAGTAAACATCACTATGAAAAATATAAGCAGGCTTTTGTTGTGTTTGTGTTTACCTCTAGTTCCTTATATATATATATAAAAAGTCTGGTTAAATTTGGTATCAAGGAAAAGTAAAGGGATGGAAAATAGTCTGTTATTATTATTGAACCCATAATTAAGAAGAACATTTTTCTTTTTTTTTTACAACAAGTGAAAGCTTTAGAAACACTCTTTGTTTTAGTTATGCTCTAGTGTAAAAAAACAAGGTGTCAAAATAGACCAGAGATTGGACACCCCCCCTTCCAAAGCAACAAAATACAAAGCCAAATATTAAAATTGCTCAGAATAAGGGACTACTTTGATAATCTTTTGATATCACTGTGTGTTGTGATACATATAAAAAGCATAGAAGACTCCTCCTGCCTTGCACTCACATAAACACCACAAAGATCTAATAGAAACAATCTTCTTTAATGAGAAAGGTTCTTCTTCTGAAGATGACCTTCATCTCAGCTAATTTAAGGTGTAAGTATCTAAGTCTAATGGCTCCCAAGCTCCAGGCTCCTACCACAGTGATTACAGATCTAATCAATACCCCCCATGGAGTTTTAGGGGGGGGGGGATCATTTGAATAAAGTCATTGACTTCAGAATGACTTAAATTTTACTGGCAGTTATTGATTGACATTAACTACAATGGGATCTTCAGGATGAAGCTGCAGAATATACATCTGTCCAATATGCAGTGGACACCTAAATTTAGCTGCAAAAATTCACTAGTAGACATCCTCCTAACATCAAAAAAGGATTTTCTAGCTGAGTGGAAAGGGGGTGGACATCTCTAATCATAGAACCTTTCCATCCACTTGAGACTCATCCTCACTTTCCTGTTCACTTGGTATTTCACAACCTTTTTTTTCCAAAAGAAAAGTCTGTAAGTGGAGTTAAAATTACTTCAAAAGGAAGGAACGTTTCTATAGGTGCCAATCAACAATATCTTTACTGCCTGTGCAAGTCACAGAATCACAGGGTGGGTGAGGTGGGAAAAGACCTCCAGAGATCTTCTAGACCAACCATCAGCTCAACTGAAGCAGGGGGATCAGGGCTGTATCCAGTTGGATGTTGAATAGCTCCAAGGCTGGAGACTCCACAGCTTCTCTGGGCAACCTGTTGCACTATTTAAAAGTCTTAAAAAAAAAGTCTTAAAATTAAAAATAAAAAAGAGTTTTCTTATATTTGAACAAATGTTCATGTATTTCGGATTGTGCCCCTAGAATTTTCTGTCTATAAACTTTGACCTCTCAGCAGAGACCACTGAGAAGAGGTGGGTTCCATCTTCTTTATACCCCCCATCAGGCATTTCTAGAGATGGATAAGATCCTCCTGAGCCTTCCCTTCCCCAAGCTGCAGTCTCAGCTCTCTCAGCCTCTCATACATCAGATGCTCCCACCCCTTAATCATCTTCATAGCCCTTTGCAGGACTCACCCCATGTCTCTCACTGTCCATGTCTCTCTTTTTTCCTGGGGAGCCCAGCACTGGCCAAACACTCCAGATATTTCTCACCATTGCTGTGTAGAGGGGAAGAATCACCTCCCTCAACCTGCTTGCAAAGCTCTTCCTAAGCTGTACGAGCATCATGGAGCCTCCAAGTGGTTGTCTGGATTTTTTAACGCCGTGCTAGTGCAGACCCATCCATGCCAAGCAATCAATGAGTGCGTGGCAGAAATGCAATCAATGAGTAAATGACAAATTGCAGTCAATCACTAATAGATGCCTGCCTTAAATACCATGGCCATGATCTTTATGGTTAGTGTGTTGTCAAGGTTTAGGCCAGACCTACAACAGATGCTCTGTTAGCCCCTCTTTATGTCCATATATAAACACATATATGTGTGAGAGAACATGTGTAGGCACAAACATACTCATGTACAAGACAGAAAGAACCTACTCAGATCCTGCAGACCTTGGACAGGCTTTTTCTCCAAGGACTGGGATGAAGGCCACCCTATGTTTGACATCAAAGCAAACCCTCCTACCAACAGGCCATTACTCTTGGCAGGGTCTGCAGCTAGGGGGGGATTATGAATCTTGATGATCTTTTGAGGTCCCTTCCAATCCCTGACATTCTGTGATTCTGTGATTCTGTGATTTGCAGGCAGGGAAAATATTCAGCATTGCAAAACCCATTTAAATTAGACATAGATGATCTACAGACTCATCTCTGGAGTGTGGCAAGGGAGGTTTTCCAGGCATAATCTAAACAAGAGATATATTGGGCCAAGAAGCCAACAGACTTAAAATAAGTTGCTGGTTTAGTTGAGGATAAAAAAAAAGTTATTTTAGTTATTATATTAGTTATATTAGTTATTTTCAGCTACTGAAAAAGCATTTGAGTTCTGTCATACTCTTAGGTTTTGATTAACAAGGGTTTTTTTACTATTTGTTGTAGTAATAGTTATGCTTAGTTGAGAAGTTCTAGTCATGGACTATACAGACTTGTGTTAGCTACTATACAAATAGAGAACTAAATTATAATCCCTAGAAAAAACAACAAAAAAATATATTGGGGTAGGTGTTCAGGTTGTTTTATATCTGGGGAACTTTACCAGGAGGAATCTGGATGACTTGAGGCTTTCTCCATCCATATTTCTCCTACCTTCACAGGCAATGAAAGGGAACAGGCATATTTATCTTGATTTTTTTTTTTTCCCCCATACATAAAGAGAGAGGGTAGGAAAGGAAAGGGCAAATGAAACAAGACCCTAAAATTACTCTTCTGTCCAGGTTAACAGAGTTTTTTGCTGTGAACCACAAAAATAGACTGTAAAGAGCTGCTCCAGTTGTATGGTAGCTTTAGGTTGGGATAGGAACCTACAGCCCTCCTTGGCTTCACAGCAACATCTTCCAGCCCTTTGTGATTTAAAGTGTAGATTCTGCTCATTTATTTAGTCTAAACTGTTCTGTCTGTGAATTATTCCCTCATGGGAAGGTAAATTCTCCAGAATAATCAACTAATGAGATCCTACCTGCTGTTGTTTCAACTCAAGTGAGATCTCTGTTTTTCTTCTAAGTCACAGTGATGACACACATCATGCTGGGTAAGAAAGTTCTGATGATGTGACTTTTGACTTCTAGCAAATTTATACAGATTTAAGGCCTTTTTCATAGACATTAACCTCAATGAACTTCTCTGTTGGAGAAGTGTCATCCAGATAAATTGTAGCCCATTATTAACAGTCATTGACCATTAAGATGCAAAGATTTTTGGCCAGTTGGGTAATTCCTTGAAAGGGTGAATAAACATTCACAAGCTGAGATGACTAAAGGAGACCTATGAAATTATCAAGTGGAAGTTTGCAATACTGAAAGAGGAGAGTTCATCCAAAGCTCACCAAAGTCTCATTGACGTCATCTAGCTTTGCAACAGACCCCCATGGAAGTTCTTAAAGTTGCTCTGCAAAGTCATAGCCTGTAAAATCACATTGTTCAAGTAAATCTAATGGATTGTCCAAAGGATGAAGAATATAGGAGAGAACGAGCAGATGTTGTGGCCTTCCAGGATCTGAAGGGGGCTACAAGAAAGCTGGGGAGGGACTTTTTAGGATGTTGGGTCATGGTAGGACTGGGGGGAATGGGTCCAAACTAGAGGTGGGGAGATTGAGATGAGACGTTAGGAAGAAGTTCTTGCCCAGGAGGGGGGGGAGACACTGGCCCAGGTTGCCCAGAGAGGTGCTGGAAGCCCCATCCCTGGACATTTGGAAGGCCAGGCTGGCTGGGGCTGTGAGCAACTGATGTAGTGGGAGGGGTCCCTGCCCATGGCAGGGGGGGTGGAACTGGATGATCTTTGAGGTCCCTTCCAACCCTGATGATTCTATGGATTTTGCTACTGAGTGCTGAAAACAAGGCCATGGCAACAGCTCTTCAGAACTATTCATAGCCAGCTTCTCAACATGTCAAACTCATGCATGGAGAGAGGATGTGCCAGAGCTGGACCCTCAGCACAGGTGTCCTGAGCTGCAACCCATGAAATGTTAGGTCCTCATCTTGATGATGCTATTTTTCTTTAATTCAGAGCTAAATCCTGCAGCACCATCTCATTGGTGATGGAGAACCTAAACTCACCCTCAAGGCTGAGAGTGGAGAGAGCATCTTCTAACTTGCAGATCTAAGATCTTTGTTTCTGGAAACCCTTAAGAGAATGTTGAAGGGAAAATAGGAAACCTCTGGTTGTTTACATTTTTCTGCCTCTAGTCACCTGTAGGTGTTAATATTCTTTTTTTTCCCAGTGAGCTGAGCGTGGTAGTTCTGAAAGGTGCAGAAATCTCTGTTTTTCCAGACGTGTGGTGGGCTGACCTTGGCTGGATGCCAGGTGCTCACCAAGCTGATCTATTACTTCCCCTCCTCCTCAGCCAGACAGGGAAGAGAAAATCTAACTAAAGGCTTGTGGGTCAAGATAAGGACAGAGAGATCACTCAGCAATTACTGTCATGGGTGAAATAGACTCGACTCGGGGAAATTAATTTAATTTATTGCCAATCAAATCAGAGTAGGATAATGAGAAATAAAACCAACTCTTAAAACACCTCCCCCCCGCCCAGGCATTTTTCCTGGGCTCAGTTTCACTTCTGATTTCTCTATGTCCTCTCCCCCAGGTGGCAGAGAAGGACCAGGAATGGGGGTTGTAGCCAGTGCATCATATGTTGTCAATTCTGCTCCTTCACCTGCTCCAGCATGGAGTCCCTCCATGAGGTTCTCCAATGTGGGTCCTCCCCATGGGCTGTAGTTCTTCACAAACTGTTCCAGTGTGGGTCCCCCATGGAGGCACATGTCCTACCACCAAACCTGCTTTGCCATGAGCTCCTCTCTCCACGGGGTCACAAACAGGTTCTACCAGGAGCCTGATCCAACACAGGTTCTTCACAGGGTCATAGCCTCCTTTGGGCATCCACCTGCTCCAGCTGCAGGTGGATAGCTGCTCCAACATTGGCCTCCATGGGCTACAGAGGGACAATCTGCCTCACCATGGTCTTCACCATGGTCTTCATCATAGGCTTCAGGGGAATCTCTGCTCTGGTGCCTCCCCCTCCTTCTTCACTGACCTTGGTGTCTGCAGAGTTGTTTCTTTCACATATTCTCACTTCTCTCTTCCAGCTGTTGTTGTGCAGGAGGTTTTTTACCCCATCTTAAATATGTTATCCAAGAGGCACCACCACCATCACTGGTTGGCCCAGCCTTGGCCAGTGGTGGGTCCATCTGGCTGTCATTGACTCTACCAGACACGGAGGAAGCTTCTGGCATCTTCTCACAGAAATCACCCCCGTAGCTCCACTGCTACCAAAACCCAATGCAATGAGGTAGACATGCACATGTTGTGTCCAGGATTCACCAGATCACCAGCTTTGAGCATCAACATCAAATTTACCCCTATGTCAGACAACCTTCCTCTGCACTTGGGGTGCAATTAATGTCTTAGTTCATTTGAACTACATCCCTTCCATCTGTGGTGGTGGGGAATGGTCTCTGAGGACCTGTGTCTTCCCTCTCCCATCACCTTGATGATGGCTTCAAAATGGGGTTGATATAATTATTATATAAATAAATTCTTAAAGGTGGTTTTCAGGAGAGAACAAAAGAAATAAGGCAAAGAAGACAAAATTCACAATCCTACAAAAATCTGTGTTCTTTCCTGACTCTCTGAAGCTGAAGATAATCAGATACCAGGTTGAGAATTGCATTAGTGACATTGTGACCCTTCCAGACCTTTCTTAATCTGGGTCTTTGTTCATACAGTACTGTATGACGATGAGATTTTGCCTTCAGCAAAGCCTGTTTTTTCATCAGTTAAAGTTATTCCTTTCTACCTAGTCCTTCCCACTAATTTTCTAGGGAAGTAAATGACACCCATGTTCCATTATAGAAATGTTAGACACTTTTCTAGTGCACAACTGCCCAAAGCTGCTGCTCTGATTCAGCCCCACTGCCCATTTCTGCTTATACTGGTATTTCAACAACAGCTGTTTAAAATAGGACAGACCTAATAACCCAAGAGCCTTCTGTCAGGAAAAAAATGAGATTGCAGGGTGATGATGAACCCCGTGCAGTATTGCTTCATATTCACTTAGTCACTTATTTCTCCTGTGCATTCTCTTAACTGCATCAATGGGCCCCAGCAACCAGCTTTGATTCCACTGCAATTAAAGAATTTCTTTCTCAGTTTAGAAATGTGCCACAGTAGAAATCCTGATCTGTTGGAACTTTAGAGGGCTGCTGGCCCTGACATCAATGGCTTCTAATTTGGCAGCTGCAGGTCAAGAGAGGGGATTCTGCCCCTCTGCTCTGCCCTGGGGAGACCTCACCTGGAGCTCTGCCTCCAGTTCTGGAGCCCCCAGCACAAGAAGGATGGGGACAGATTGGAGTGTGTCCAGAGGAGGGCAGCAAAATGCTCAGGGGAATGGAGCAACTCTGGTGTGGAGACAGGCTGAGAGAGTTGGGGCTGTTCAGCCTGGAGAAGAGAAGGCTCCAGGGGGACCTTCTTGTGGCCTTCCAATACCCGAAGGGGGCAGGGGAAGGTCTATTCAAAAGGGTTTGTAATGATAGGACCAGGAGTGATGGTTTGAAGCTGGGAAAGGAGAGATTTAGGCTGGATATTAGAAAAAAGTTCTTTAATCTGAGGGTGATAGATCAGTGGAATGGGCTGCCCAGAGAGGGGGTGGAGGCCCCATCCCTGGAGTCCTTCAAGGTCAGGCTTGCTGGGGCTCTGAGCAGCCTGCCCTAGGTAGAGATGTCCCTGCTGGTGGAGGGAGGTTGGACTAAATGACCTCTAGAGGTCCCTTCCAGCCTCCAACATTCTATGATAGGGGTTTCAGAGGCAAATGTTAATGTAAGTACATAGACATCTTCCCCAGACCACCACAAGTACATAGCTGTACCTTATGGATAGGATGTGTTGATCCTAAAGCAAAACTAAATCAAGAATGAGATGATACATGGGACAGAACCAAAACAAAACCAAAAACCCACAACATCAACAAATTCCCAGTTCATCCTACAGGTCCTGTTTGAAGATCTGAGAAAGATGCTGTTGCTGTAAGGATTGGTATGTGACCAGTAAGAATTTACTACCATGTTTTTCTATGTCTCAGCTGTAAAGGTTTATCTTAGCAATGCATTCCCCTGGCAAAAACATGGCAAAGTTTTTAAGAAACATGCAACTGATGATGACGTCTAGACAAGATGACCTCTAGAGGTCCCTTCCAGCCATGATTCTATGATAAGGTCAGGTAGACCTATTAAAAAGGTCCTCAGCAGTGTCAGGATCTGCACCCAGGAGCCAAAACTGCAGAATATGCCATAATTATGGCAAGAAATATAAAAAGTGATGTCACATTTCAGAACTGAGTATTGCTCACTGAACTTGATCAAGAGAAAATCCATTTTACAAAGGTGGAATATCCAGGGTCTGAGAAGTGACACATAATGAAGGAGATAGAAAGAGAGGAAGGTGAAGCTGTGAGTTTCCACAACCTCTTAAAGACAAATACTGCTATAGAAGCAACAAGACCATGTGCATAAGGAGTTCAAAATTCTCTGAGCTTGAGTATGTGCAACATCAGGTAAAGGCATCACAACCTCAACTCTGATTAAACAGCCAGTGAAGAGCAAATCTCAGCACACACATTAAAAGAAGGGGAAAATCTCCTGTTTATGAATGAACTAATGTCATTTTTTCCCCTCAATGCACACTGTGCACGGCAGAGCTGGGTATGATTGAAAAGTCATTACATAGTTCTTTAACAGGACGTTTAATCCAAGATGAAATTCCTGTTCAACCCCCAGTAACTTATTATTTGAGTCATACAGTTGACACAAGCCCTGGATGCATTTTTTTTGAGGTTCTGTGAGGTGTGAAGGTTGGATTCTGACAAGTTCTTTCAACAAGTTCTGCCAGGAGTCCCCAGGAGGTACCTGGAGCACAAACTAATGCAATTCACCAGCTCAATGACATTTTCCTGGCTCTCTCTGGCCAGTTATTTTGGTCCATAGAACTTCAAGGCCTCCAATTGTATTTCTATACCTCCTACTTTTGACCACTAACACTGACCTCACTGCAGATGCTTTCACTGCCTTTATATATGGGTTGTCCCATGTGTGTTGCTCCTTGGGCTTACCAAGACACCCACAGAGAGCACAGGTGAAAAGGTGGGAAAAATGAAGATAAGTCCAATCTAACATATGGAAATAAGTGAACAAGTAATTCCATTCTCTGAACGAGCTGAGCTTAAAGGAGGAGAAGCTTCATGCCTGTATGAAAGAAAGTCAGGAGAGAGAAAGAACCCAAACCACATGAAAACAAGGCCTTGCTTCTTCTCAAGCTCACAACTCATGGAAAATGCTTCCTCCAAGAAATGTATATTCATTTGATCTTCATATTATGTTTCTTATAGAAATGTTGTCATCCTACTTCTCAAAAAAATCCCTGTTATTTGGGATTTCCTTCACAGCATTCCAATAACAAACTAAAGCTGGTCTGCAACCATCTTCTTCAGAAGAATGAAATGTGGAAGAGTGAGGCTCAAGATGCAGAAAGGTTATGACTTCATTTTGCTGCCTTGAATAAAAAAAGGTTAAAATTACCAGCATGATTTAAATCCAAGTGACATGAAACAGATGGCACTGAATGTCCAAGGAGATAGCACTGGTCTTTCTCCATCCATGAGCTCACTTTGTGCTTTAAGCTGCATTAAATTTGGTCAGTTAACAAGATGCAGCCTTTTTCTCACTTCTATCTCTTTATTTTTAAGTAGTTTGTAGAGCTTTGGGAGCGGAGATATTGTGAGGTTAATACTGAGAAATCCTGTTTCTCATGAGGAGGATGAAAAGGAGACCATAGGACTGAGATTCTAGACTTGCTGGCATTTCAGGATGGGATGTTTCTTCCTTGGAACAAAAAGCTGACTGATTTTGTCCATCCTTTTGCAAGTGGTGTGGTGGTCAGGTAAAAGCTGCTAGCAGAGCACAGCAGGGGCAGGGCTCCCACTGCACCTCTTTAATCAGACTTCTACAGTAATGGAGGCAATTGGAAGATGTTCTCTTAAAAGATGGGAGGTACCACCACTTACACAACCTATTTTCTTCCCTTCCAGAGTGCTCTAAAGCAATCTGAACGTTCTTTTTTTTTCTTTTTTTTAACATGTTTTGACCCCTCAGGTGCAAGTTAACTCTTGAGCCAGGCAGTACACATCTTTATTCTCTAAATTTCATAGACAAGTGACTAGTGCTTGCCATGAAACAAGCCCCATCTCTTGGATCTGTGCAGCCACTGCCAGAATTTCCCTAGAAACACGAGGCTCTGAGACTCACATTGGAGGGAGGAAGGAGAGTGAAAATCTCTCTTTATGAATATGCTGAATTATTCTGGGAAGCACATTGAAATGAGAGACATAAAACACTGGCCAGATAAGGCATCATGTGCTGGAAGCTAATAGAGATTAGACAGCAGACCTGATGAGCCATCAGTTTGCACCAACACACCTGATCTGGGGTTCTTTTGGGAACAGGCAGAATTACTGGCAGTTGACTTTCAGCTTGGATTAACTATCAGGAAGAAAGATGCTGACTCAGATTAAAATATGTCTGGTTGCAGGAAAAGACTGTTTGAAGGAGATGGATACTTAAACAGCCAAGGCTGCCTAGTGTGCAAATCACTCAGTACCCACTCAGCATATCATTATTATTCCACCATCCCTGAGAATCTGCCAGGAGCCAGAGGGAAATACCAGATTTTCACCTTGCAGCAGCGTTTAACTACAAAGCGAGCAAATCAGAGCTGTAAAAAGTGACAGAAATCCATAAATTCTCATTCATGTGTTAGTGGAAGTAGAGCAGAGAAACCCTAAAAAAGCCCTCAGAAGACACACGACGTGGTGGGCATTAAACTCCCACTATTTCAGCTAAGGGAGGAGGAACTGGGTGGTCCATGGTTTGCATAACTGGTGGTAAGTAGTAGTGGTTACTGGTTACTACTAGTTAGTAGTTACTGGTGGTAACTGGTGGAAGAATGACAAGGTTTGTGCAGAACTAGAGAAAATGAGAGTTGAGGACCTCACCCTACAGAAAGGAAAACACAACATGAGATTGTGTAGACTGCATATCAGTGATCTTATACTGGGAATTAGGAGGAAATTCTTCTCTCTGAGGGTGATGAGACACTGGCACAGGTTGCCCAGGGATGTTGTGGATGCTCCATCCCTGGATGTGTTCAAAACCAGCTTGGATGAGGCTTTGAGCAACCTGCTCTAGGGGGAGATGACCCTGCCCACAGCAGGGGGGATGGAACTAGATGATCTTGAAGGTCCCTTCCAACCCTGACAATTCTAGGATGGATATTTCAGTGCAGCAGCTCTGCATATTTGAATGCAATAAGAACCTACCTCAGATTTTAATTTGTTCAAAAATTTCATTTCTTTTCAAAAACCTATTTAACTATGAAGGGTACAGAACTGATTTTAGCCAATGAGGACAGAGATGGAATGGATAAAACCACTAGTAGTTAAATTAGATCTGCAACTTGTAATGTTTTCATTAAGAACAGCACTGGAAATAAATTGCTGTAGAGGTAACTAATTAAAAAATAACTCATAAATTCCATGGATGTCAGCAAAATGCACTTTTTGCATCCATCTGAACACTGGCTGTTATTAACTCTGGGTGATGCTGGTTTTACACACATATGTTGGTGTTATTCATACAGATGGTGCCAGGGCTGAAGCACTCAATGGAAACATGCTTCAAATGGTTGCTTCACTTACACTAAATAAATAAATGCAAAAACTAATCCTATGAGAAAGGAAATATTTTAGTAGACACCAGGGAGACTAAAGCAGTTGGTCCCTGCACCAGAGCAAAGGTTTGTGGCAGGGAACTGCAGATATACCAGGAAATTAACTCTAATATTTGTAGGTAATCTTGATACATCTTTAGGATATTTTCTCCTTTGGTTCTTTCTTGGGTTTCATAAATGAGGATAAAAATAACTCATTTGACTTTCCCCTTCATCTCTCCCATCATCCTTCTAGTGGAGGTGAGTAAAATATTCTGTCAATTGAAGGTTTGTCTCTTTTTCAACTGTTCCAGACAAGTAAATATGGAGCACTATGGATGAGATTCTACCCATCCAAATGCAGATGCTCCAGTTGAACACAAGTCACCCTCATTTTTCCTTAAAGAAACATGTTACCCCGATTTCCTTGGGCAGTATTATTGGAAATATGCATAAATATTAACTCTCATGCTAGATCCTACTGACAACCATCTAATGAAAGCCTCACAAACTCTTTAGTTACTGCCTGGATACAACTTCCACCTGTTTTCCCTGTAATTTTCTTCATACACAGAAAAGGAAACCTCTCCCCTAATAGGTATATTCTGCAATTCTCACCCAAAATGAAAAAAATAAAATCCAAAGACTGAAGGGAAGAATGGAAAAATATTTCAAAGCAAGATATCTGACTTACTAAGCAAACAGTGGGGTAGAACTCATAGAATCATGGAATTATTCTGGTTGGAAGAGATCTTCAAAATCATCAAGTTTAATCCATTTAATCCAGCACTGCCAGGTCACCACTAATTGTGTGGACTTCCAGAAGTGTCTTTATTTTCTTTTTAAAGAGCCAGAAGTATGTTGAGGAGGGAAGATAATCATGAGTAGTCACTGAAGAACCAGTTACACATTATATATTCTGCATGGTGCCTCTGGTTCCATTTCTGTGAACAGAAATGATTAAGATTTTACTTACTCTTTAGCATGGGGTGTTAGAAGGGATCAAGAGACAAAAGAGGGGAGGTGAAGTATTTAAGGGCTCCAGGAGACACAGAGAGAATTTTTGGGTATCAAAGATGCCTTTTTACAGCTAAAGTATGTTAAATAAAAGAAGAGGAAGAAGAAAGAGGGATCCATTTAGGTATTTGTAACAGATTTTGGATACCACAGTGACTGAGGCCTTTGACATGCTTGACATAAAAGTGAAAAACTAGTCTAGACAAAATACAGGAGAGTCAACTGTGGGGAATTACTATGAATATAGAGATTTTTCAGTTATCTTTATGTCTTTAGAGCTATTTGAAAAGCAGAATAACTGTGGTAGGTGCTGCCCAGTCTTCTCCATCTAGCACAACCAAGGAGCCTCCACATCCTCACACACCAACCAGGAGGAGATCTCTCCTCAGATACTGAAATTCACCCTTGACAAGAGTGACAGCAGCACTGAAAAAACCAACCAAGCAAGCAAAGCAATAATAAATCTGTGATAGTTATAGTCAGGTCTCTGCTTTTATCTTGGCAGCAGTTGGGAGGACCAGAATCATCTCAAATTTTGCTTTGCCAGCTCTCTCTTTAGTGGTCTTTTGCCTTCCCTGCACTGGATTCCCACTTGTCTGGAGGCAGTTTATTTCTGCAGCACGACACCCGAGTCATCAGTTTAAGTGACATCTAAACACACATAATTCTTTAGCTCTTTCCCCCCCTCAATAATGCTGTATTGCAGCTGCATCTTGAAATAAACCCCCTCCTCCCCTACAACTGTAACCCAGGGTACCAGCAGTAATGAAGTAGGGAAGCTGGGCTGGGTCATGCACCCCCAGGAGACACTTTGTTTTTCCCAGCAGTGAAGATGAAGATGTGAATCATTACAAGAAGGATGAAAACTCTCATTGATACACGTCAGGCTGAGTTTTAGACCAGCTTCATCTTTTTTTTTCCTTTGGTGAGGAACGGTAAATATTTAAAGGGGAACTCTGATGCCACTTAAAAAGCACTTACCTAATTAAACCTCAAAGGCAGAAATCTCTGTTCACTGAGATGCTCTCTGTGATGCTCACCACCTCAGGCTGTATCTCAGCCATATGGCACTTTAATAGAGACTAGCAGAGGGAGACCTTTTTATATTTTAACAGATGGGTGCACGCTAGATACTGGGGTTGCAGCACAGGGGAGAATGAAAGGAAAAGTAAGGAGAGACAATGAAGAAAGAAAGAAAAAGGTCAAAGGATGAATTCTTATGATTTCTGCTTCAAACAGCTGGAATCTTGTTTCTTTCCTAGAAAGAACTTGTGTTGTTTCCAAACCCTTGGACTCAGAATCACTGATCACAAACGTTTTCACAGCAGAATTACTACGTGAGGGGTTGTCCTGACAGCAGAAGTATCACTATTGATTTCAGAGTTGGAGCATCTCTCGTATGAAGACAGGTTGAGAGAGTTGGGGCTGTTCAGCCTGGAGAAGAGAAGGCTCCAGGGGGACCTTAGAGTGACCTTCCAGGACCTGAAAGGGCTACAAGAAGGCAGGGGAAGGTCTGTTCAAAAGGGCTTGTAATGACAGGACAAGGAGTGATGGTTTTAAACTAGGAAAGGAGAGATTTAGGCTGGATATTAGAACAAAGTTCTTTAATCTCAGCGTGATAGATGAGGGGAATGGGCTGCCCAGAGAGGGGGTGGAGGCCCCATCCCTGGACTCCTTCAAGGTCAGGCTGGATGGGGCTCTGAGCAGCCTGCCCTAGGTAGAGATGTCCCTGCTGGTGGAGGGAGGGTGGACCAGATGAGCTCTAGAGGTCCCTTCCAGCCTCAAACATCCTATGATTCTATGATTCTAGGACTGTATCACCCGGGGTTCTGTATCTACACCAGCTCAGATCTCCTTGCTGCAAGGACACACACCATGCAAATCATGCTCTACGTGGTCCTGATAAAATACAGTGTGTGTTTACCCAGTTCTGTAGAAACTGGGAGTCCACAAGTTGTATTAATTAGTTAATCAGTGATTTTTTACTATTTATTCCAACTTCTGATTTCCATCTGTGTGCCATAAAAAACAATGTCCTGTGAATGTATTCTCAGAGCATTAATTCCTTCACTGAGAAACTCTCTTGTTATTTTAATCCTTCATCTGAATTCCTCAGGAAGAAAATTATAATTAACACAGGGTTTTTTTTTCATTATTAATCCTTATTCTCTGCAATAGTTCATTATTTTTAAAAGGCAAAACTGGATGTCTCCAACAAAGACTGAATTTTAACTCCTAGAAATAATAAACAGAAATGTGTTAAGGTATTCCTGTTTATTTCAAATTTTATTTCCCAAACTATCTGTAGATCTTTGTCAGACTTAAGTGTCTGTGGGGGCAAATTAGATTTACTCATGACTGTCACCTTGCAATTCCCTTAATGGGCTCAGTAGGTCATGTTATCAAATTATATCCTTATATCATATATCCTCTTATCAAATTGTGTCTTTATATAATTATCAATTCTTATATTAAAATTGCCTTTTACCTGCTGCTTTGAAGACTTTTGACTGGAGCTGGCTGGTTTATTTATTTAGTTTTGTTTGTTTAATTTATTTGTGTCTGTGACTGGAGCTTCTCTCCCAAATATTCATGATTTTCTGTCAGAATTATTTACAACACAAGCTTCTGAATGGGGTAGAATTGGTGTGTAATAAGACAACTGGCTACTATATTCTGCCATCCTTCACCTCATTCTGCATCCATTACTTCACCTGAGATCAGACTTTGCTAATAGCTGGAAAAACCCATTGCGATCTCCAGATAAGAGTAATAATGAACTATAACATGCTAATAATGAACTATAACATGCTAATAATGAACTATAACATGCTAATAATGAATTATAACATGCTAATAAATATAACATGCTAATAATGAATTATAACATGTTAATAATGAAAAATAACATGTTAATAATGAAAAATAACATGTTAATAATGAAAAATAACATGTTAATAATGAACTATAACATGCTAATAATGAACTATAACATGCTAATAATGAATTATAACATGCTAATAATGAAATATAACATGCTAATAATGAACTATAACATGCTAATAATTAAATATAATGTGCTAATAATGAAATATAACTTGCTAATAATGAAATATAACACTCAATTCACTGCTTTCTGAAATTTCCAAATAATTGAAGATATAAATGCAGAGACCATATGGCCCAATGGCACCAGGTGCACTTTTCCTTCAGTCATTTCTATACATGGGATTTAGTTTCTATGCCCCTATGTGGAAAGCAATGCAGAGATATGTCCCTAAATGGTCAATCCTGTCTTAATTAGGTTGCACTCAATAATTAAGAAAAAATTGTCATGGATCAACCATTTCAAGGGTAGAACAACCCTAAGTCCAGCGTGGGGCTGATGCAGCCAGTAACAGTTTCACCAGAGCTTTTTTGCCTTAGAAATACGTTAATTTTATTTTTTTAAAGATTTTTTTCTTGAAGATTTCCACCATTATGAAAAGAGACAGAAAAGAATCCTTTCCAACCTGAGAGATCAAAAGCAGCAGCATCTGTCAGAAGAGGGAAAGCAAGCACTGAACCATCTTGGTGAAGTGATTGTAATGCTGCTGTAAATACAGAGGGTCTAATTCTCACACTAGAAACATTTGATGCTTCATGGGATTCAGTTTATGGCCCCAAAGCACTGCAAGAGTGGTGTAAAATGGCATTAAAGTCAATAAGAGTCAGGCCGAGGGATTCCAATATTTGTTTTTTGCTGTGCTTGGAATGACTTTTGTTCTTAAAAGTCAATGCAGAGACATTATAAATAGAAAAATCATAGATTCATTGAAAGGTTTGGGTTGAAATGGACCTTTAAAATCATCTAGTTTCACCCCCCTGCCATAGACAAGGAAAATTCCACAAGACCAGGTTGCTCAGAGCCCCATCCTTGAACATTTCCAGGGATGGAGCATCCACAACTTCTCTGGGCAACCTGTTGCAGTGTCTCACCACCCTCACAGTGAAGAATTTCTTCCTTGTATCTAATTTAAATCTACTCTCTTTCAGTTTAAAACTGTCACCCCTCATCCTATCACTACTTTTGATAAAGAATCCTTCCTCATCTCTCCTGGAGATGTCTTTGAAGCACTGGAAGGCTGCAGTACTGGAGTCACACCCATCAATCCATCAATCTATCCATTCATCCCAGAGAAATGTAAAGCAGCAGTTGTTACAGAATTTAATCCTTGACTGAATTACAAGTAGGATTAATTTGGTCTTTTAAATTTAGATGTTGATGTAGTACTTGCTCTAAATCCACTCTGTCCTGGTTTGAGCTAGAACTGAACTAATTCTGTTCAGTTATTTTATTTTTCAGCTCAATCTCTTCCAACTAACTGCACTTTCTGAAGTTAATGGCAGATTTTTGCAGACAGTGTCTGTTCCTAGCCCCATGTTTAGAGTTACCACCAAGGGCTGGTGTGGGCAGAGAGGCTCTGGCTTATTCTTGCTCCAGTGTAGACCAAGGTCACTGATAAATCTTATTTATCATATTGGGGGTGCAAGAAGTAAAAGGCTTCACCTGCAGGGAGGAGCAGACAGGAGAGGGGACCAACAAAGATTCCATTCCATGGACAACATATTCAATATAAAGCTGAGGGATCACAGGGGTCAAGTTTTCTTCCTCAATGACCAGTGTCCAAGGAGGACACCACCTATTCTGCCTTCAATCCCAATCTGTGTGTTCATTAATCCAATTCCAGAACCCAGCTCCTGAACCCAGTTCCCATCTGCCACTAAGCCCAGTCTGGGACTTCCCCAGTGCCTCCTCCACAGCCTCAGTGGTGATGGTGACATAACCACCACTGGGGGATTGGGTTTAATATTGGGGGTTTTTTAATATATTTAATTTCGTTGTTATTGTTTCATTAAAGCTGCTTTAGTCTTCTTTTCTAATCCCTAAGTCTCTCTCCCTTATTCCCTTTCTCTTCCCTTTTGGGGTTAATAGAGAGCATCTGTCATTTGTCTGGTGGTCAACCCAGCCCTAACCCTTGACATGGGTCTTTCAATCATCTCATATATATTCAAAGGCAAAAGTTTTCATGAGCCTCATATTACACTTCTACGAGTAAAAAAGGAATCAAGGATAGCACAGATAAAGCTAAATAACATGTGGTGAATAAGTTTCAAGCTGCTGACAGGAGCTATTTGCCCTTGCATGGAAGAAATGCTTGGAGAGAACAGAAACAGAGATTTCCTGCACCTTCAACTGTAATAACCCTTTTAATGACTTGTGAGCCAGCTGATTGTTTGTGATATAAACTCCCTGCTTCTGCTTATGTAAGGATTTTATTTATTATTATGGTAATACTTGGCTTTCTGTCTCTGGAATTTGCTGGAGCCCAAAGGAAAGTATAAAAAAAAAAAAGAAATCCCAAATTTCCGATTTTTCATCATTTCCACAGTTACATCGTGACAAATATTCAGAGCTCTCAGGTACTCTCAGAGCTGCATTTTGCAGAAGTATTACACTTCTATAAGGCTGTAGAGACAGAAATCCAATAATAAAAATGCATTGAGACCATGCTGCTGGTTGGAGGAGGGAAAGTCTGTATGACTACAAAAGAGCACTTGTAACATTTGCAGAGATTCTTTGCACGTATTATTACATTTGCTTACTAAAAATGAATTTTTTTTTTTGCATAGGCCAGAATAAAACCAACCAAACAAATGCTTCAGGTGTATTTTCTACTACGCATGTTTTGCAGGCAAAGGGCAGCAAATAAACCTTCAATTAATCAAGGGATTTGGCATATTTCTTGAAAAATAGGTTACCTGCCCTGAAAACCATATAAGACAACAGAGTAGCATTCAAATGATGTGGTGAAGGAGACGTAATAATCTCTACATATACTTATATATTCCTACTTTCTGTAAATCTCATAGATATTGAAGGTGACTATATGGTATAAAAATCCCGTTGAAGGAAAATAGTGTAAAATAGGCTATTAATTTGGGATTACTGTCAATGTGAGAGTGTATTTCACACAAGGATCCCTGCACAGCTCAGGGACAAAATTACATGCTCCAGGCTTGAGGCATCTACAATATAGTGGATAAAGGACACAAAGCAATGTTAATAGCAAAGAAATGTCCATATTCAAAATATAGGCTGACCTATAGTCCAAGAAAACATACAAAGGCTGTGCTATAAGCACTTGTATTATTAAACAAAATAGATCTTTTGTAAACCCAAGCAGCTCTGGTTCAGTGTTTGAACAGTTTGAAACATGCAAAACACACTTAGAATAATTTTAGACTGGAAGGGACCTCTAGAGCTCATCTGGTCCAACCTCCCTCCACCAGCAGGGACATCTCTACCTAGGGCAGGCTGCTCAGAGCCCCATCCAGCCTCACCTTGAAGGACTCCAGGGATGGGGCCTCCACCCCCTCTCTGGGCAGCCCATTCCACTCATCTATCACCCTCATGTTAAAGAACTTTTTTCTAATATCCAGTCTAAATCTATCCTTTCTAATATAATATAATATAATATAATATAATATAATATAATATAATATAATATAACATAACAATTTAGCTCGGGCTATTTTTTTTATAGGTATTGCAGAGCATGTTTTAAGAAAGGATTTGGGAAAGAAAGGGGAAATAAACTTCCCTTTCTTTCCCTGCATGGGTATGAAGACAGCAGAAATTCCTGATGCTAATGTACACTTCTTACCTTGAAACACAAAGGTTGACAATTACAATTTCTATTTAGAAGTTGGTATAATTTTCTCCCCTCCAATATGGATCACATTAGAATCACAGAATGGTTGAGGCTGGAAGGGACCTCTAGAGGGCATCTGGTCCAACCTCCCTACACAACAGGGACATCTCTACCTAGGGCAGGCTGCTCAGAGCTCCATCAAGCCTCACCTTGAAGGACTCCAGGGATGGGGAATGCTAATGCTGATCAGCTTTGGAAATGTGTAACATGTTTGTATAACTTGGTGGCTTCTCAGCTTTCAAACTTCAGAGTCAGGAGGTCAGAAATCCCTAGTAATGCCACACTCTTGCCTGATGCTTTTCTCTTTTTTAAAGCACTGCCAGTTGAAGATCTACATTTCCATCATAGAACCTGTTTCTAAACAGAATAGAGGGTTTTCCAAACCCTATAAAACTACACTTTAAAAAAAAAAAAGAAAAAGAGTTTTCTGAGGCAAATCATCCCTTAAGAATTCATAACTACATGAACTACTCTCACCAACATCACACTTTGACATATTCATGAAAGATTCTACAAAAGAAACATTCCTTCCCCAGCACATCCATCTCCTTCTGCCATATGCCATCTTCCCTCTCCTATTTGCATTTGAAAGCCTTCCACTGTATTGCTTTCATATCATATTTGAGGAAGAGACCTCAGAAGAGACAGTCTGGAAGAGAAACATCTGTCAAGGGCTCTGGTGTAACACGCTCAGCTTTGTGGAGTTGACAGTTCATTGGGAGTTGACAGGAGTGTCTTTGCCACTTTCACTCACTTTCTTGCACAGCTTGTGCTGTGCCATGAAGTCTTGATAGCCCATGGACACCAAATATATTCTACATTCTACCATTTATACAAGTCATGTCTCAGCTCAAATGGAAACTCACTTGTCTGAATGGCTGGAGGGAATTCTGGCTATTGCCTTACCTCTGAGGAATATAACTCCCTATCTGCTCCTCTTGGTTTAGGGATGGGATGGGTTACAAAATGCAGAAGGACCTCATGGGATCTGGTGTGACAAGAAGGGTGTGGACACATTGGAGTGTGTCCAGAAGAGGGCCACCAAAATGATCAGGGGAATGGAGCATCTCTGGTATGAAGACAGGCTGGGAGAGTTGGGGCTGTTCAGCCTGGAGAAGAGAAGGCTCCAAGGGGACCTTAGAGTGACCTTCCAGGATCTGAAGGGGGCCTACATAAAGGGGGGGGAAGGTCTATTCAAAAGGGTTTTAAACGATAGAACAAGGAGTGATGGTTTGAAGCTGGGAAAGGAGAGATTTAGACTGGATATTAGAAAAAAGTTCTTTAATCTGAGGGTGATAGATGAGTGGAATGGGCTGCCCAGAGAGGGGGTGGAGGCCCCATCCCTGGAGTCCTTCAAGGTCAGGCTTGCTGGGGCTCTGAGCAGCCTGCCCTAGGTAGAGATGTCCCTGCTGGTGTAGGGAGGTTGGACCAGATGAGCTCTGGAGGTCTCTTCCAGCCTCAAACATTCTGTGATTCTATAAAACCTGAAACTGAAGAGTGCACGTCTCACTTAAGCATTTTACAGTAGGGAAACCTTACAGTGATAGGGAAGATTTAGTGATGTCCTGCCAGGAGTTACTGCCTCTCAAATTGATTTAGAATCACAGAATCATAGAATCATCAAGAATATCTCAAGTTGGAAGAGACCTATAAGGATCATTGAGTCCAATCCCCTGCTCCTTGCTGGACTGCCTAAAACTAAATCATATACCTAAAAGCATCATCTAGACACTCCTTGACAGGCTTGGTGCCATGATCACCTCTCTGGGGATCCTGTTCCAGTGACCAACCACCCTCTCAGTGAAGAATCTTTTCCCAATGTCCAATCTGAACTTCCTCTGATGCAGCTTTATTCCATCTCTATGTGTCCTACAGCTGGTCACCAGAGAGAGATCAGCTCTCCCTCTGCTGCCCCCCTTAAGCAAGTTGATGGGGTCACCCCTCAGCCTTCCCTTCTCCCAGCTGAGCAAACCAAGTGACTTCAGCTGCTCCTCATAAGTCCTTGAGACCTTTCACCACCTTGATCACCCTCCTCTTGGACACACTGTAATAGTTCGAGGTCCTTTTTCTATTGAAGCACCCAAAGCTGCAAACAGCACTTGAGGTGGGAATTCATTTCCCACTAATAATTTAAATTATACATGAGAAAATAGAGCTGAGAAGAGTGATGTCAAAGCTATGTGGGGCCAGAAAGTTCCCAATGAAAAGTTAGCATGAAGAGTTGGAGCAAGTAACTCTTAAATCTTTTGAAGTAGATCCTTAAGTCCACATTCCTTAGTGTCTCATTCCAAGGATGCAAGTGCTTAAGAACCTATATATAATACTGTAAAACCTCTAAGATCCTGCTGGATGAGGATGTGCTGTGACTCCCAGAGTCTTCTTGAGGGTGTTTGTGTGCAAATAAGTGCAAATAAAGTATAATAAAAAAAAATAAGTGCAAATTGTGAGATGTTTTTCTTTTCTTTCCATAAAACACTTGGAAGGAGGAGAGAACAGTGTCTATTATATTTTCCCTTTTAGTGGTGTCTTGTTACATATAAAGTCATTAAGAACGATTAAGGGATAACATTGAACATTTTAATAATGTAATTAGAAACCTGAGAAAGAATGGGAAATATAAAATCTCTGTAATTTGGGCCCCAATTCATCCAGTTCTGCTGCTATTATTGCTTTGAGCAGCTTCATCAGAGCAGATTGTACAGTCTGTGTGACCTCTAGCTTGGAACAGAGTGGTCAAGACTTACTTTGGATTCCACTCCATATGTGAGAATAAATGAAAACTCTTTGGATTTTAATATTAAATCTCACTGATAATGGGCTGCATTTGGTTTGTGCACTGTTCAGAGAAGGAAGCCACATTTTTCGAACTGACAAACAAGAAAATGAAACAAAAACCCCAAAACATTAATTACGGCCTGAAATGAAATTGTTTGGGACAACTCCTTTAAATTCCCTTTAACTATTGAGTCAGTGAACTTGCAAAGATGTAGAAAATGTTGTGTACAAAACTAGTATCATTTTAATTCCTATTCTGGTAGCTGAAGATGATCAGCTTTTAGTACAGGAGAGGGATCAGTGGTTTGCTTTAGATCTTTTAAAAGAAGCACAGAAGTTTGGGGCTTGGTTTCAGCCCTGAAAAAAAAGGATTTGGGTTTGTTGTGTCTGCAGCATCACTCAGTCCTCCTGGTGTCAAACAAGAGCTAACTGCAAAGTTCATTAAAAACTAATATCCTATCACGAGTGCTTACATCAACACCTAAGCTGAAAATAGCCATAGGACTATTTTAATTCTTTTTTTACAGCAAAACCAAAAAAAAAAAAGGCAGCAATTTAGTCAGATGAATATTTCATCACCTGGTTTACTCCTCCACTTTGAACACAAAGTGTTGCTTGAGCAGGACTCGAAGGCAGCCAGCCACCTACAGAACTTCCCCAGGCAGAAATCATATGTATTTTTTGAAGTTAAACAGAACTAGGACAGTGACAATTTTTCCGTTTTGTTCCCTTAATTGCCAGACAAAGTGCAATTTTCTGTTCTGTTCTATCAACCAGATGCCCTTGTCATCCACCACCATACTACAGTAATGGAACTTGACGTCCTCTTTGTTGTTCCTCACTGCATTGGTGTGACTCACTGTGCAAAATAAAAATGTGCTAAGAATAGCAGAGGTTGTGTTAATGGCAGAGCTATGAAAGTCCCTTCATCTAATTGCTTTCAGATTATTTTTTTTTCCAGTGCTAAAGCTCTTGAAGTTATCTTGATGTGCTATGACCATTCAGCCATGAAGCCATGCACCAGTCAACACATCACTTTCTGTAGAGGGTAAAGTTTTTGAAGGTACTTTCTCACCTAAAGGAGTAAATACAGACCCCTGCAAACTTCCCAGTGATATGAAAGCTGCAGAATTCCTTCTGAATACTTTACACGGCTGTCCAGAGATGACAAATGGGCAGAGATTACTGGGGAGCATTACGAATCAGCTGGAGTTGTGCTCCTGACCACTTGAGGCATTGGAGCATGGCAAAAAGTTAAGAGGAGAGGAAGTGACTGTGCTGCTTTTGAAGCCAAACTACACCAGTAAGTGTAAGCAGGAGTAATGCCTTTCATTTGTTTGGAATTAAGGAAGCAAATCAGTCATTCCATGACTGCTTTACAACTCTGCATCGGTAACAACCTCAAAATAACATTTGTTTGGGAGGCCAGCCCAAGACTGAAAGAGTAATTTTACTTAGTAANAATATATATATTATATATACTGAATATATACTGAATATACTGGTATACTGAATATAATACTATATTATACTGAATATAATATATAATATATATACTAATAGTATACACTACATATACACTATATAATGTATACTATTAGTATATACTAATATATACTGAAAATATGATATACTGGAAGAATAGGATAGGAAAGGATAGAATGGAATGGAATAGAGAGGAATAGAATAGAATAGAATAGAATAGAATAGAATAGAATAGAATAGAATAGAAT
>VYZX01020785.1:120246-218356 GCA_013401335.1 Brachypteracias leptosomus | reverse complement strand
TACACTACATATACATTATATAATGTATACTATTAGTATATACTAATATATACTGAAAATATGATATACTGGAAGAATAGGATAGGAAAGGATAGAATGGAATGGAATAGAGAGGAATAGAATAGAATAGAATAGAATAGAATAGAATAGAATAGAATAGAATAGAATAGAATAGAATAGAATAATTCAGCTCAGTAGGAAGGGATCTGCAGTGATCATCTAGACCAATTGATACATGTCCTCTTTTAAAGTTCACTTTTCCTCTTTATATCAAAAAATGTTAAAAGAAGGGCAACAAATAAGCAAGACAGAGGGAATGATTCATGGGAAAAAATGAAAACTGTGATGTCTTTAATTTTCCCAAGTGATTTTGGAATGTGATTAGAATTTGCAACAAGAGGCAAATGTAAAATTAGAGGTGGCAGGTGGATAATTTAGAGCACAAAACAGAATGAGGTCAAAAGAGATCTGGAAATGGAACGAGTGGTAAGAGGAAAATACCCTCTGAAACAAAAGAAAAAGACTGGGAGGTTTGTTATGCAAATCCAGTGAGAGGGTAATGTAGTTATAACCATGTAAAATAATCACATTTTACCAAAGTTAATTTACAACTTAGAATTAATTCCGAATTGGAGAGAAATACAGGCTAAGGATGAATTTTATGATGCTGAAAAGCTGCATTCAAAATGACTGATGAATCCCACTCTTTCTACCTGTATCTGGGCTGTGGAACCCACTGCCCTGTAATGCCAGGCAGGGCTTAGCAGAGCACTTGGCTGGAGATTTAGATAGTGATGGTGTCCATCTTAATGCAAAAACATGCAAAAAAGGATATTACACCAGCAGTGTTAACAGTTCTAAACCCCAACTTTGGGAATTAAGGGCTTAGTATGAAATGATAATTTGGTCAGGGTCGGGGAGGGAGCATTTTCATCTCCTATTTAGAGCAGCCTGTATTTTATTCTGAGTATCAGCACCACAGTGATGCTCTTGTCCTGTGCTTCCAGCCCAGCTCGAGCCAAGGAGGTTAGAGGCTGAAGAGCAAGAATAAAAGCTGACATGTAAATCGATCATGTTCTAGAAGAGGGGAGAGGTGAAAATCCTGCAGCAAGACAAGTTTATAACAAAACTAGACAAATCACTCCACAACAGCACCTTGCTCAGACAGGAGCCTCTCTCTGCAGCATCATGTGGAATGACTACTGGGGCACCTTGATGGTCCTATAGATCATTTTCCACCTTCATGTCTTGTGAAGTTTTATACGTTCTTATTGAAAAGGAGTTTTTTTTCCTGCCTTTTACCCTTACACGTTGTTCTCTTAAGATTTTCTGCAGGCCTGAGCGAGTCAGACATTATATAACCTTTTCTACCCTTAAATGGCTCAATACAGAATGGGAGTCACAGTGTAAGGAAAAGCTACAAATTCCATTATTTTCACAGCCAAAGGAGTTTGCAAAGAAGAGGCAAATTTCTTAAAGCCAGAAACAATAATCTCAGGTTCAATAGAGGCTAGAAGGTCTCCTCAACACTCCTGCTCCCATAATCAATGTATGACTCCAGGTATGATGTATTATTAATAAAAAGTTTGCTTGAGTTAGGGGGTGACATACTCAGACTTTCAGCCCAGAAGAACTTTGCTGTGTTTTGTGTTTCAGGTGGCTCATGTAAGAGGCACTTTAAGAGTCCTTAGAGGCATTTTGAAGACAATGAATTGAGCCATGAGAAGTTCAAATGTTCAAGAAGTTCTCATGAAGAGCTGCACAAGAAGCAGGTGAGAGAAGTGGGTTTTTATCACAGAAGTGGATAATATAAAGCTCAAAATCCTGTTACAACAGCTGTTGAAGACAGTGACCCAGGTATTTTAGTACCATTTGTCTTGCACACATTTATTCTATAATTAGTACAGTATCCCTATATTTTATGCTGAAGCTCCCTACATTTATTTGATTTTTCTGCTTCCCAAGGACTTATCTCCATTGTCACACAGTTTATCTTAGAACTTCTATCACTGGTTATCTCTAAACAGCAGGAGGAATGAATTGGCTTTGTCAAAATCTTGGCTTTTTTGGTTTTTCTCTCTGTTTTGCTGACTTTTTTTTTCTCTCCTCCCTCCTTCTTCTCCCAAGTTTGTAATGTGTATCCATTGCTCTAAATAACCTCAGCTTTAATAGCCTCATTGATGATGCCATAAAAGGCCACATAACCATTTAAATGAGCTCACCCAGAACTCCTGGCTGCCAGAAATGCTTCAAATATCATATGTATCTTTACCTTCCTTTCAATGAGGGTCATTCTTTGCTTGTTGATGACCATAGAACACCTGATTGAGATGCAAACTCAGTAAACTGATGAAACTTTATTTTTTTCCCTAATACTAAAATATTCTTTACGTGCTTTGCAGAGAAATTCTAACGTAACCATTTTTCAAAGAGGGAACTGATACTGGCAATGGCATCAAGAATATGGCTTTTGTCATTCACCTCAAAAATACATTTGGCCATGATGCCAGCTCTAGTTGTCTATGCTCCCTGTAAGCAGAAGCACTTCTGAATTCTTCAGGAATTTAAAGTTCTTTAGAAATGCCACCTGTATGAAGCATGATCCACCCAGTTGCTCCAGGAACTCATCCAAACTCACAGAAAATGTAAGCAAAGGGAATGGCCCTTCCATGCATCCCTCACCTTCCACTCACAGGGCAAGCAACCATCCAAACCTTTGGGTTTCTCCAAAGGACAGTGGACATGCTACAAAAATCTGATCTGACTGGACAGACCATCACCTAGCTCAGCTCCCTGGAAAAAACAGGCCATAAGCAGGAATAATAAGGCATCTAAATTCCAGCAATCACTTCTGACAATAGCATCACTGCACTTTAGATTCATAAAATCCAAGGAAAATGTCTTTACACATAAAAGGGACGTTCAGGAGATAAATCCAGATATGCTGTGGTTGAGCAAGACATGGAAGCTGACAATGAAGTGATTAACTTTACATCCAGAATAGGATTTGACTGGTGTATGGTAAATAAGACCTAGAGATGAGAAGGACAAATGATTGTTCACTGAGCAGTGAACAGGACTCTGATTCTATGACCACTCATTATCCCATGAAGAATGACATGTGGATTAGATGACTGAAGTTTATATCAAAATACATACACAAGAGAACTGAAATAAAGTATATAAGCAATATTAATTTTGATGTTTGCTGATCATCAAATAGCTTAATTTTAAAATATTATAGTTCTATATTTATTTATTATATCTATACCTATTTATTATAGTTCTTTTCTATATCTTTGCATATATAGATCATACTTCACAAAAAAAACACCCTTGCATTCTTACTGGATGACATTTTGAAGGCCAGGCTGGCTGGGGCTGTGAGCAACTGATGTAGTGGGAGGTGTCCCTGCCCATGGCAGTGGGGTTGGAACGAGATGATCTTTAAGGTCCCTTCCAACCCTGATGATTCTATGATTCTATGACATGACTACTTTTTCTTACCAGATAAAATTTAAATTATATATATGGAAAAAATTGCTAAATTTCCCTTGTTAAGTCCTGTTCCATTTTAAATGACTATTAGACCATATTGAAAGTCAAATTGTGGATGCAAAATGCTTCATTCAGACATGACAACTCTCTTTGCTTTGCTTTGGGTGCTTTACCCCACGTTACACATCTTTGGGAAAAGCCCATTTAAACCCAAATGCCAAAGAGCTCCTCCCTGGTTAGAATCCAAGCTGGGAAAGGATCAGACCCAACTACTCATCTGGCTCTTCTTCCTTTGGGAGCCTCATCTTGTTTTGCAGCTTGCTGCTGAAGGCTCCTTGCTCTGCCCAGTGTGTTAGATATAATCTGATAGGATGTGCCTTTAGGGGATTCTTACACTTCATGTTGGTGGAATCAGTTCCCCTTGGAGGTTGGTGATTACAATAGATTAGTTTTGTCAAGGCTGCTTTAAAAATAAACCAATCTGTCTATTTCTGTTGGAGGAGCTGAGATAATTTTCACATTAGCAGCAACTTTCTCTCGACTTACGCAGAGGGTTCCCTGTGGTTTCAATATCACTGGTCATATTTCATTTAATCTCATTTATTTAGTATAGGACTCATTGGTCTGGTGTTTCCCTGTCACTGCTTTGACCTCTACCCCCCCCAGTTCTGCTGAGCAGGGACAACAGAAGCTCTATAAGGAGTAGCTGCTTATAAGGTCACTGATTGAGATCCAGAGGGGATTTTTGTATCTATGCTCATCTTGACAAGGTTGGTCTTAGTAGACACCGTTTTTCATCACAGAATCACAGAATGTCAGGGATTGGAAGGGACCTCCAAAGATCATCTAGAGCAGGATCACCTAGAGCAGGTCACACAGGAACACGTCCAGGGGGGCTTTAAACATCTCTAGAGAAGGAGACTCCACAACCTCCCTGGGCAGCCTGGGCCAGGGTCTGGCACCCTCACCAGGAAGAAGTTTCTTCTCCTATTGATGTGGAACCTCCTCTGGTCCAGCTCACACCCATTGCCCCTTGTCCTATCCCTGGATGTCACTGAGCAGAGCCTGGCTCCATCCTCCTGACACTCTCCCTTTACATATTTATAAACCTTAATAAGGTCACCCCTCAGTCTCCTTTTTTCCAAGCTAAAGAGACTCATCATCATATGAAGAGTATCTATAGATGGGAGAAGTCCCTAGGTGCAGACAGAGAGGCTGTGACAGCAATGGAGTCATACAGGAGATGGTCATGGAGCCTAACAAGTTTTGCAATTTCCACAGTGCAGGAGAAAGAGGAAGGAAGAATAGAGGAAAAAAACCCACACTCCTCTGGGGGGACCTCACCTGGAGTATTGTGTCCAGCTCTGGAGCCCTCAGCACAAGAACATGAACCTGTTGAAGCAGGTCCAGAGGAGGGCCACAAAAATAATTAAAGGGAGAATAGATTTAGACTAAATATAAGGAAGAATTTTTTTACAATGAGGGTGACAAAACACTGGAACAGGTTGCCCAGGAAAGTGGTGGATACACATCCCTGGAAACATTCCAGGTCTGGTTGGACAGGGCTCCGAGTGACCTGATCTAGTTAGAGATGTCTCACTGTAGGGTGGTTGGACAAGATGACCTTTAAAGGTCCATTCCAATCCAAACCATTCTATGAGTCTATGAAAACAGGAGGACCTACCCCACATACATTAGGGCAGAAGGTTGGTTGGGAGTATGGCACAGCTCTCACTTCTCTTGGGCTGAGTCTTTCTGGTCTAAGACTTCCAATCAGCCTCAATAACTCTCCTCAGGTGAAACTTTGGAGCTACGTTACAAACAGGCAGCATGGACAAGGCCACCTTGTTTTGAGGAGAGAAAATGAGTTTAGCTGCAGGAACACAAGCCATGTTCTGCCACTTATCTTGAAGGTCCAAGGCTAGTTCCTTGACAGGTTTATTTCCTCCTATGGAAAAAGCCTAACAAGAAATCCCATTAAATAATTTATAAGGGTTCTGTACCACTTATTTTCTATTCCATTCTAGTCCTGTGTATCAGAATACATTTTCTTTTCACTGTTCAAGGCAATAACAAAGCCCACGGAGGTACCACAGCTGCTGGTGATACCATCACAGCACCATGAGGATGCCTCCACAGTGTAGACTCCAACTGCAAGTCTTAGATTAGAGCCAATCTCATGTGAGCTGTACCAGTTACATATCTTGGTTGGCATTAAAAATAAACCAAAACAAAGCATAAAACCAAACACAGTGTTCTGTGACCTCCTGAAAACACCTCTTTGTGATGCAGAGATGGGAATCTGCACGATGCCAACTAACAAAGTCACTTCCCAGGCTGTGCTCAACCAGTACAGAAGATATTTCACCATTCCAACAAATTTCAGCAAGATTGTTTTGCTTCAATACACCCACAGACCTTTTTTGAACAAAATATCAGGCCAGACTGACATGTCCATGTGCCTCCCTCACTCTCTAGGGTATGGACCCACCAGCATCTTCAGTGGTGAGTCAATAAGTAGCAAGCAGAAGGGGATAGGACCACACATGCCCTCTTCTCAGACTACAGCTCAAGCAAAAAGAACAATCCATGCCAGGATGAACTGTGTGAGAAATACAAGTGAAACTTAATCCATTGTAGGAGGCTTTGGAAGCACAGCAGCTGAGATCCTGCCACAGACAGGAGGGCTCACTGGCTAACAATAGCCTTCAAATGGATCTTCATACAAAGAGAAGGTTCTTTTATCTGCCTCCTGCCAGGTAGGCAGAAATTTAGCAGCACTTCTTCTAAAGATGCTCAACAGAAGCCTGGCTGGAGGGATTTAGATGAAAGCAACACCACCTTGTCAAGGCTGCAAAGGCCAATTTGGTGGCAGTCACTTTGCAGCCTCTCCGAAGCAAATCAATGGGCTCAGCACCATTCGTGGAGGTCTGAGGGTTAAAGCCACCAATGACCATCCAGAGGGATGCCAAGCACTAAATCCTCTCTGGATTTGTCTTAAAGGTTTTAGTACCCAGCTTGGAGACTTGTATGACCTTAGGTGAGACTCTTCATCAATTCATGACTTTCTGAAGATTTGATACCTCTTCCTTCCCCACAGAGGAAATATGTGAACTTTATATATATATATATATGGGCATATTTATCTGTCTTATAAAATTAGCAGTTGAAATTCAGGATGTGAAATGGGGAGAACATGAACAGGGAGGAGAAATAAGCCCTCTTGAAAGACCTGTCCACACATTGAACTGGGATCTGGAGCAATATTTTACCCTCATCCTTGGAAAATGCATTTCTTCCCCATTTTTCACTTTTCCCTCTTCTCCATGTAGCATTTCTCCTAACCCATGACTTTGTCATACTTGATGACAATCTCAATATCGTCATCTCTCCTATGCAGACAGGCTGAGAGAGTTGGGGCTGTTCAGCCTGGAGAAGAGAAGGCTCCAGGGGGACCTTAGAGTGACCTTCCAGGACCTGAAGGGGGCTACGTAAAGGTGGGGGAAGGTCTATTCAAAAAGGTTTTAAATGATAGGACCAGGGGTGATGGTTGAAGCTGGTAAAGGAGAGATTTAGAGTGGATATTAAAAAAAAGTTCTTTAATCTGAGGGTGATAGATGAGTGGAAGGGGCTGCCCAGAGAGGGGGTGGAGGCCCCATCCCTGGAGTCCTTCAAGGTCAGGCTGGATGGGGCTCTGAGCAGCCTGCCCTAGGTAGAGATGTCCCTGCTGGTGGAGGGAGGTTGGACCAGATGAGCTCTAGAGGTCCCTTCCAGCCTCAAACATTCTATGTTTCTATGTCAGTGGCAAGGAGACTGAGGTGACCCCAGGTTAAAACCAACACTCACCAAAGAACGGGGCTTTTTGTATCAGGGTTTGACAAATGAATAAAGTCAAAAATAACTTTTAATTCTTCTTATTCTATCTCCCCTTCTTACTAAGCCTGGGAAAGTTCCTAGATGCCTCTTAGAAAGCAAAGCTTTGATTTATTCAGCCTGGGAACTTTTCAGTCTTAACTAAATCATCATTATGCCTCTAATTACAGGTGTCCTCCTGATCTCCCAGCTCAGATCCCCTCAAGATTTGTCTTCTGAGACACTGAAGAAGAGGCAAGAGCTGAATAATCTATGCTGGTAAATAAATGCACTTTTAAATAAGCAGATACACAGTAAGAGTTGTCAAAATTTCATCTTAGTGTCTCTTGGGAGTGAGAAGAAAAACACATTGTAGGATGTATCAAAGTTGTTTGGCTGGTGGACTTCACTATATGTCATCTAGGTGGCCATGGCTTTGGTTTTTCTAGATAGAAATGATTTTTCTCTGCAATTCTCACATTAATCTACCTGGCTTTTTAGCCATGAAACATGAATTTTTATGTTATTAAATTTTGCAGGTTAAGTAGGTTTTTTTTTATATTTTTTAATTATATGTTATTATGTCCTAGTATTTGAAGGACATACATAAATCATTGGGCTTGAAAGGTATTTTTCTTCTGAATTTGTGGTTAAAAAAAAAAAAATCAAGCTCTATTAACAACAGCAAAAAAGGCACTGGGGTTTGGCCAAAAATAAAAAACTAAATTAAAAGAAGCAGGGGGATAAATATCTATAGGGAATGGGAAAGTTCAACAACTTTATTTCCACTTAAAGCTTCAAAGTTAAGAAATGAAAACCAAACTGAAAATTTAGCTTGATTTCAACCCTTAACATTTATTTCATAGTCTTCTAATTTATATGCTTTAAACTTTGTTTTGTTTTCATCTAATTTTTTTTTCTGTTAGTTTCCTTAGATGAATTTGATACTAAAAATTCCCAGGATTTGAATAAATGTTGATAAAAATATAAATAATGGGATGAGCAGGATCCCATACCAGAAAAAACCTTTTCTAGTGAGCTTGAGTAAACTGAGAAAATAAATTATTTAAAAAAAATTAAATTATTTTAAAAATATTAAATTATTTTAAAAATTATTAAATTATTTTTAAAGTTATTAAATTAAAACCTTTCTTCTCAACTTTCATCACCATAACGTGTCTGGGGGTAGATTCCTATAAGTGTTAAAATCCCACCATAATTTCTGCCATTAAACCCAGATCAGATACAAACATTATCACCCATTATATACTGAAATTCAAAAGCAGTGTATATATATATATATAAAAAATAGGAGTGGGCATTTTCCTGGGATCAGTCCTCCAAATGGACCTGTGAATGGTCCCCAGTTTTAACTTCATTGCACCACATTTTTTAGCTATAATTTCTATGCCTTATTTCTGCACTCCTTGGAATTGCTGTGAATAAATGTATATTTTCCTGTGCATGGGTGTCATCTATAGTCTGATGTGTCAGCTCCAATGGTACCGGGAATCATTTAAAGAAGTATTTGCTCCAGAACTCCTCTTGACACCTCCCAGGCTACTCCAGATGTCCTACAAACTCTCTTCACTGTGTAATTAAAAACGTTGACACCTTTTCTCTGCAGCATCCTGCCTTAGATATTTGTGGACCACTTTCATAACTCAGTCTTCTCTTCCCCACTGAAATCATAGAATGTTTGAGGCTGGAAGGGACCTCTAGAGCTCATCTGGTCCAACCTCCCTCCACCAGCAGGGACATCTCTACCTAGGGCAGGCTGCTCAGAGCCCCATCCAGCCTGACCTTGAAGGACTCCAGGGATGGGGCCGCCACCCCCTCTCTGGGCAGCCCATTCCACTGATCTATCACCCTCAGATTAAAGAACTTTTTGCTAATATCCAGTCTAAATCTCTCCTTTTCTAGCTTAATCATAATGAGTTTTGTCATTTCTTTCCATAGTCACAGGACCTGGCCTGGAGGTCTGACCACGCAGATCTCATTCTAGGTGACATCTGAACCATGCTCCTACAGTGCAGAGAGCTATGGTGCCCTAAAATTAGGCATTTCTGGGAAGCCCTCATAATGTCTTTTCCAAAATGCCCCTCCTCAATACCTTAGGTCCTTAAACACAGCATCTGTCACAGGTGACTCCATCAAATAGTATCTTAAAGGAGCCTACAAGAAAGCCAAGGAGGGACTTTTGAGGATGTCGGGTAGTGGTAGGACTGAGGGGAATGGGTCAAAGCTAGAGGTGGGGAGATTCAGATGAGGCGTTAGGAAGAAGTTCTTGCCCAGGCGGGTGGGGAGACACTGGCCCAGGTTGCCCAGAGAGGGGCTGGAAGCCCCATCCCTGGAGATGTTGAAGGCCAGGCTGGCTGGGGCTGTGAGCAACTGCTGTAGTGGGAGATGTCCCTGCCCATGGCAGGGGCGTTGGGACTAGAAGATCTTTGAGGTCCCCTCCAACCCTGACAATTCTATGATTCTATGAAATACACAGCAGCAGAAGTTCCAAGTCAAGGAAGATTAAGGGCTGGAGGGCAACATGATTCCCAAGTGCTTTAAAGCTTCACTATGCCCTGGATATTTAATTGAAAGTTCTACATTGCATGTTGTCCTCTCTAAGATAAACCCCAAACGTTAGATATTTTGGTTTTAATTTCCAGACACCAGTGGGGTTAGAATCATAGAATGTTTGAGGCTGGAAGGGACCTCTAGAGGTCACCTCGTCCAACCTCCCTACACAAGTAGGGACATCTCTACCTAGCTCAGGCTGCTTAGAGCAGCAGGTTTTTGTTTTGTTTGGTATTTCCTTTAAATATGAGATAATCTAGGACAGCTAAGAGCAACCAAAGCATCTTTTAACTCCTTCACTGGTAGCCCTCAGCTTAGGCATGAACGACATGGGGTAGAGATGAGATGCTCATCTTGTCCCCATACTCCAAACTCTGTTTCTGAGAGTCTAGCAAAATGTTGATGGCAACTCTGATGATAGCATCAGGTGCTTGGAGGAAGATTTTCAAAGGTACAAAACCAGTGGGATATAGCATTTTATACCTGCTATGGACATTGAAGGGCTCTTCTTTATCCACTAAAATAATTGCCTTCCTGCCACCTCAGTCCATGCAGATCTTTTACTCAAATAAACCCTAAAACTCAGCAGAAATCCACATGGGTACATGTTTATACACCTGCCAAAACAACTGGGACTCCAGGTGTTGAGACCACCAGCATATATCAAACAGCATTTAAGCAAAAGCATTAATTGCAGACTGAGAAAGGAAAAGGCTGCATGATCCCCCTGAGCCCCAAAACCCTTCCAGATTTCCTTTCCCTCAGCTCCTACCTGAGGTTTTGCTGAATTTAAGGCAGCTTTGTAGGTAGCACCGTAGTAATAATCCATAATGGAGAGCTACAAAGTTATGTGAAGAGAGCACTTGCAAAAACCATAACCCTGGAGAAATAAGAGTTCCCCTATACCAGGAATTTATGGGGTTTAATGTGGTGGGTTTTTTTTTTCCTTTGGACGCATAAAGAAGATGCACAGCGTGCTCTCCTGTATGGGGTATTCATTGGTTTGCACTCTACTCCCAATTCCTAAAGAGTGTGCTTAAAGTGAAAAAGATATTGCCTGAGTGGAGTGCTGGCATTTTTCCCAGCAAGGATCTGAGCACTGGCAGTTTTCCTGAGCTAAGAGGGACATTTCTATTTCGTCCCTTTCTTTCTGCTTCACTTGAAGAAGGATGGGAAATGTGCAGCAATAACAGGAATCATGAAACCAACTAATGCTGCAGTTAATTCCACTTCGGAGTCCTGCTACTTCACTCAAACACACGTTGTAGTGTTCAAACCACTCATTCTCCTGCTGTCTCTGCTTACACGTGTACGTGTTGTAGACCAGGTGGTGGGTGTGGAGAGCAGCTGTGCCCAGCCTGAACCTGAGTGAGCAGCTTCATAGAATCATCAGGGTTGGAAGGGACCTTCAAGATCATCCAGTTCCAACCCCCCTGCCATGGGCAGGGACACCTCCCACTACATCAGTTGCTCACAGCCCCAGCCAGCCGGGCTTTCAACATCTCCAGGGATGGGGCTTCCAGCACCTCTCTGGGCAACCTGTGCCAGTGTCTCCCCACCCTCCTGGGCAAGAACTTCTTCCTAACGTCTCATCTCAATCTCCCCACCTCTAGTTTGGAGCCATTCCCCCCAGTCCTACCACTACCCAACAGCCTCAAAAGTCCCTCCCCAGCTTTCTTGTAGCCCCCTTCAGATCCTGGAAGGCCACCAGAAGGTCCCCTCGGAGCCTTCTCTTCTCCAGCCTGAAAAACCCCAACTCTCTCAGTCTATCCTTGTAGGAGAGGTGCTCCAGCCTCTGATCCTGTTTCTGTGATCAGCATTGTTGTATTTCTTTATATTTTGTGTCATTTTGTTGTGGCTTTCAGAGGCAGAGCAATCAGCCTGGCATGCAGCTTGCACATTGTGAATTTACAGGCTAGCTTAATGGTGTTTTCTGTTTTTTTCTCATTTTCTAATAATTTCTATCATTACAGTTGCCCTTTTGGCTGCTGCTGAACACTGAGCTGACACTTCCAGGTGATGACTGCACAACCCCTTTCCTAAGCAGCAATAACTAATTCTGACACTGAGCACACACGGTTTCCATATTTTCTTCCCATGCACTCGGATTTATTTTCGTCAACAGAAAATTTTAATTTTTTTTTTTGTGCAGTCATTGTGGCCCTTTGAAGACTCTTCAGTTCTAAATAATCCGAATAATTCTCTGTCAGCACTAATTTTCCCAGATCATTACCTCACCCCCTGCAAGTGCATTCTGCAGAGCACAGCTAAGCCTCCTGCTTATAATTTCCTCCATCGTGGAAATTAATCACCTTGTTTCTGATCTCTTTTGTTTCCAGTCTTTTTCGTGTTATTAGTTATCAATCTTCTCTCTTACACCATGACATTTTTGTCTTTAATGTGGGTGTGAAAGCATTTATTTGGTGCAGGGCACTATGGGAATCAAAACACCTTGTGCTGGGTATTTTGGGCTCTGATTCTCTGCTTCTGACCCTCTGCCCAGCTTCTTAAAAGCCTCTTTTTCACTGTGCTCCACTGCTGAGCATCCCTCTGAGACACTATCCTGCTGGATTGTCATGTAAAGTTTGTACCACTGAAATTATACCAGCCAGGCTGAGAAAGACTCACAAAAGGGGGAACAGGCAGAGACAGAATAAGAGCAACGCAGAGGATATGACAAAACCCCAGATAACAACTAGCATATGGGATTGCAGACTTGGGTTGAAATAAAACCAGATAAATAGGCAAGGATGCATTTCCAGTGAAGCTCCAAGGATACAACCTCCAGCTCTGGAGGCCTTTCTGCTTACACTTGCAGCCACTCACAGCTATCAGAAAAAATACATTGTTTTGCTCATCCAAACCTTGCCCTAAAACATCTGACGGCTTCTATAACATCAAGCTGAGTTTATTGGTTTGCTGGGCAGGAGCCTCTTCTCAAGTCGAACAAACTGAGTTATGGGGGCTGACTGGGGCAGGGAGAGATTCCTGTTGCCTCAGTGCTATCAGTGATAAAGAGAAATTCATTAGGGACACATGATAATCAATATAGGACCCATCCTTTTAAAGGGAAGTCACTGAGAATTAAGATCTGCACTTCTCCATTCCTAAGAACATAGATTTTCTCTTTCAAAATGTTGAATTTTTGTGAGTACAGGGCTGCTTTTGCTGCTTAAGATATAGTACTATAAATAAAGGGTACAAAAGACATGTATTGTTATAGAATCACAGAAAGGTTTGGGCTGGAAGGGACCTCTAGAGGTCATCTAGTCCACCCCCCTCTGCAGTGAGCAGGGACATCTTCAACTAGAGCAGGTTACTCAAAGCCCCATCCAAGCTGACCTTGAATGTTTCCAGGGATGGGGCATCAACCACCCCTCTGGGCAACCTGGAGCAGTGTTTTATCACCCTCATAGTAAAATCTTCCATATTAGACGTTAGGAAGAAGTTCTTGGCCAGGAGGGTGGGGAGACACTGGCACAGGTTGCCCAGAGAGGTGCTGGAAGCCCCATCCCTGGAGATGTTGAAGGCCAGGCTGGCTGGGGCTGTGAGCAACTGATGTAGTGGGAGGTGTCCCTGTCATGGCAGGGGGGTTGGAACGAGATGATCTTGAAGGTCCCTTCCAACCCTGACAATTCTATGATATTATGCTGCTCCTATCAGCACTTCTGTAAATCTCCCATCACCACCATAAAGTTATAAATGCTCCTTTTTAGCCAGGGTTTCACCCTGCTCCTGAAAATCACAGAATCGATGTTAGGGGTTGGAAGGGACCTCTGGAGATCATCAAGTCCAACCCCCCTGGAGCTGCTGCTAATTCCCTTCCACAATTTCCCACACCACATTTATCACTTCCTCACCTTACAAGTACCACAAAACTCTCCTTCCGAACATCCCCAGCCCCACACACTAAGTGAGATGTGAAATGAAGAACACTCTGGGGAGGGTTTGTTCAGCTGGTGTGCTCTGCAACCCCATCTTTTTGCATGGAGTGTTAAATTTATACCAATTAAAGCTGAAAAATTGCTTCTGCTGCAATTGAGTGTTTGCAGGATCATTTTCCTACTTTTCCTTTTTTTTTTTTTAGTCAGAAAATAGTAAATTTTACTAAAGGGAGAGGTAGAATTCTTGGTGCAAGGGTAGTATGGGTATTTCTCTAATTCCTTAGTGAATCCACCTAGCTGAACACCATGACATCACTGTGCTCTTGCCCCACCAAATTGAAATCAAAATTACTTAGGACAACATGTCATTAGAATTTTATGCTCCTAATTATAATATATACTGCAGCTCTTGGGCTGCCTGCTCTGTGCTTGTCGATTCAAGTGCCCTTGCCAAGGTAACCTGTAAACTGCATTATATAGGATTTATTGCATCATTTCCTTGGTGAATATAAGGTGATTATCACCTTCATTACTAGTCATAGATGTATGCACTATTGTATTTTAAGTGTATTAGTGCCTTCCACGTGGCACAGGGTAATTTACAATTACAATCGCTTCCCCTTAATCGTTATACTACAGCCTATTAGCAAATTGCATTTCCTAAGGCCTGGAAACATTTGGAGTTTATTGAAATCATCCTTGGAACACGAGGGGTTTGATTTCTTGGTGGTTGGTCCCTGCTTCACTTTTACACCAGCCCCTAAATGTCTTTTTTTCTAGCCTGTTATCACCCTTGAAACCAGTATGCTGAAGGTATAACCCAGCAATACACACCTTCTGCTGCTGGAAAGCACTAAAATACCAGCATATAGGACCTAGGATGACACTGAAAAATACCAAAGTTAAATCAATTTGCCCCTTATCTTACTCTTTTAAATGGAATTATTTGATTCTGTGCAGAAAGCATCTGCAAAGCAACTTCGAAACCAGATCTAGATGGGAGAGAAGCTGGTATTTTATGCCCTCAGGTATTTTTCCTCACTATTTTAAACCCCAGTGCTATCAATTAATCATCACTGCCATCCAAGTGACATACTCTGTGCAGAATGTCACCGTGCTCATTGCTAAAATGCAAGCCCCTTCCCAGAGGAATAGAGAACACATTTAGAGGAATAAAGAATATTTCACTATCTGTATGATAAGTGGTTGCTCTCCTTTAACTTCATGTTCAGCCTTCTTCCCATATAAGAAGTTGTCTCAGATATTTTTTATCATTTTCTATGCACATGCACTGCTTAGTCTTCAATTTATCAGGCCACATTTGAATTGTCTGTAGGTTTTCTGTTACTCAGGGGCTCGGATCATATCACGGAAGTTAAAAGAAAATTTTAAAAAGCTCTGAATGGAGAAAAAAAAAAAAAGATAAGTAGAATATAATTATCTGTCCTCAAATTTGATCCTTGGGAAAATGCACTGGGATCTCTTAATGACTAACAGTTTGACAACTCAATCTGCAACAACATTTCCTGAGAAAATTCAGTTAATATTGCTTCAGGAAGAAGAAGACCATAATTTGAATCAAACCCAATCTTCTCCTCAAGGCTTTCTGGCCAACTACAGCAAGGAACAACAACAAAAAAGATCTAACCTGTAACTCCACAGTGTTGAACCTAAGACACCATCCTCTGAAGCCTTCTACATGACAATGAAGAGATCTTCACTCATGAGAGTGGTTTGGAAAGTGTTGGCAGAGCTGGGAATTTTGCATTCAGACCTATGTTTCTCCACTAGAAACGTTCTGAATGAGTGAAGTTGAACAAATGAGGCCTGAACAGATATTTTGGTTCACTTATCTCCCTGCTGCAGTCTCCACTTAGCTCAACAGCAGATTTTCTAATCTCTGCTTCACCAGCATGAACGTTGAGGAACGATGGGATGCTCGGTCAAGATTGCAAGGCAGACTCTGCCTTTCTCTCCCTTTGACATTTAGAGATTTAATCCTTTGCAATCTGTGTGTGTCTCACTGCCCACTACAAGCTGTGTTAACCCTTTGCTAGTCTCACTCAACTTTTCTAAAACAGGACAGAAAAGTAGCCAAAAAAAAAAAGAAAAAAAGACAAGAGTTACAGAGGCTGTTTGAACAGAGTCCAATTCGTGGACCATCTAATGATCTGTAACAAGCACATNTCCAGCCTCAAACATTCTATGGGAGGAGGAGAAATTAAATACAAAGGAGAACTTGCACTTGGGCCAATGCATTAATTTATGTACAGTTACAAACTGAATCTGCTGGAACCTCCCTTGGAAACGAGTCCATCTCTTGATAGTTTTACAAAGAGTAGTTGTATCCACTCTCAGACTCCCTTCTGCATAAGGAAACAATACAAGGGCTTTGTGGGTTTTGTCACATTTCTTTGCACACAAGAATGTGGAAGTGCTGAAAGATTCATTTTAAATGACTCTAAAATAAAGCAGTCATTTAAGAAAACCATTTTAAGAATGACCTACATCATGGCCAAGAAAGATCAAGTGCCCCAGCCCAGGAATGAGATATATGACTGTTCATGGTCAAGCTGAGCCAACCTGGGTACCCCTAGAGCTCCATCTGCATGGTAGAAGAAACTCTTTAGTCTCCTTTTGTAAGACAAAATTTCCACCATCTCAACCTTCTTAGCAATCTGTTTCTATCTCTGCTCTACCTTCCCAGCTTCATCTTATTGCTCTTAACCATAAGTACATGTTGTATTCCAGAGGAAACTCCTGTGTAATGTCATTATTGTTTGTGTATCTCAGCTGGCAATGGATTAGGTGATAAACCCCTCCTGAGCACACCACACCAGTGCCTCAGAGCCACCCTGAGATCCATCAAGTCCCTGGGAAATGGGAGAAGGAGTTGGATCATTTCTCTGAGTGTCTTTGTATTTTACTGGCAAAAATAAGCTTCATTTCTCTTAAGCATCACTGTAAAGAAAATAGGATGGATTCTACCCTGCCTCCTATATAATGCACTATATATTTTGTCTGAGTACCTATGACAGGGTGTACTATTAGTAATGATGGGTGATTCAGAAGGAAAAGGTGGATTGTCACATACCAGGCATGATCTCCTCCGTATCAAATAACAAAACTATCAACTGACAGGCAGAAATGTCAGTTCATTTGGCAGGAGTGATTTTCCCTTCTCTTCCCAATGGAGATTTGCTATTTTGGGTTTCCCTGCAACGTGGTGTCAAACTCATCGTAGTACTCAAGAAACAACTGGTGCTGTGAGTAGGAATGGCAAGTGAAAGATGCTAAATGATCATTAGCCTTGATCTCACCAAATTTTAATGAAGAGGATTATTTTTATTTTCTCTATTCTTAATAATCCCCTTTAACACCTAAATAGTAACGTGGGACTGAGAGTAAAATCTTATTGCTTCTCTGTTCCAGAAGCATCCTCTGACTTTGTGATGAGGGAAAGATTAATACATAATTTGTAAAGGTAAGGAATATAAAAGGCACTATAGAATGTATATGTTGCACTGGTTTAGAATACACAGATGACCACCATCATTGTTTGAGATCCCAGAGATATTAAGTGCAAATCCATTCTCTTACATTCCAAAACCCACCACTAAGATCTCACTAAAGGCAAAGCAAATCAGAAACTGGTGCCATTTCTCACAGTGATGCCAGAGATGCTTCTGAAGCTCTTAATAAAAAAGTTCTACTGAGCTTTCCTGGCTGAATATAAAGAAAAACACTAAAAATCCTGGTGCAAACGTAATAAAAATTGATTTTTCATTCTCCAAGACCAAAATCCCCAGCAGGAGAGGGCAGTCCTGTGCTGATCCCTCTGACTGAATGGCAAAGATCAGAAGAAAAAAAAGGATAATATATGTGGATAAATGCTAAACAGCCATGTAGGACCAAGGAATTATCCCTTAACAGAAACAGTTCAACCCTCTTTGCTTTGTGCCTGCAAAGCTGGACTAAATCAACAGTAAAACAACCTTATATTTTAGAGTGTAATGGAACAGATGTTCTCTTTTCACCTCTGATGCTTTTTCTAAACATGGCTGGGTAAAGATAGCTTGTAAGTAATGGAACATCTAGTACAGTGCAAATATCTTACATGGGAATGCATTTTTAAGAAGAATAACAGCATATAGTAGGATTATATTTAACTTGACATAGTTATTACTGTTTCTTATTTAAAAAAAAAAAATCTGGACATTTCAAAAATACAAACCCCACTGTCCTCACCCCTTCACACACCATAATTGTAGAGTTTTATTTTCAACCTCTGAATCCCCATTTCTTTGATAACTCTGTTTAAGGGATACATTTCTTGGCGTACTAAAAATTAATGGCTGAATTTAAAAGCATTCCTGACTTCCACAGATAGATAATTGACGAGTGCATCCTCCCAGTATCTGGGCTGCTGTGACTCCTCACTCTCAAAATAATGATGACTCGTTCAAGCTACAAAAAAACCCCATCCTAAATCCAAAACTTCATAAAAAGAAGCAAAATCTGAGCTAATTAGAATGGGTGGAAGTTGTAGAGTTATTGGAAGGAGAGGGCTGACTTCTAAGGAGTTACTGGAGAGGAAAAGGCGATTACAGCAAATCTGAGCTCTTTGAGCCAACACATGGAGCTGGGCAAGAGGAACAGGGTGGAATAATTTGTGTGCACTCATGAATTTATTTAGATTACGTGGGCTGAAGGGCATTGGAAGTGCTGTCCTGCTTTCCTGTTGGCAGGCAGAGCCATCCCAACACAATTAACTCCGAGATCCATTTAATAAAACCACAAATCACATTTAGGAGCAGCAGTAGGTCTCTCACGTACCCATGGAGCCAAAGAGAAAGCACAACAGCCAAACACAGCTCAAGGAATGTGGTGAAGGAAGTTCATGTCACTCGCTAGCTACTTGCTAATGAAATTTGTGAGAAGCTGCTGTTTGGGGATGTTTGGCTTTTCTAGGCAACCACACATCTAGTTTTCTCTAATTATTCATATTTAGAATCACAGAACCGTGGAATGGTTGAGGCTGAAAGGGACTTCTGGAGGTCAAGTTAGATGAGGCTTTGAGCAACCTAATCTTCAGCAACCAGAAGGCTCTCTCTGCCCATGGCAGGGGGGGTTAGACTAGATGATCTTTAAAAGTTCCTTCCAACCCAAGCCATTCTATGATTGCATGAGGTCATGTGGTCTACCCCTTCTTCCACCTATAGCTGGCTGCCCAGGACCATGTCCAGATGGCTTTTGAGTAGCTCCAAGACAGACTGCACCATCTCCCTGGGCAACCTGTGCCAGGGCTCAGTCACTCTCAAAAAAAAAGGGTTTCCTGATGTTTGAAGAGAACACCACTGAAAAAAAACCTGGCTCCACCTTTTCTGCTCCCTTCCTTCAGGTATTTATATATATATCAATATATTCTGTTCACAGTCCCAGCTCTCTCAGCCTTTCTTCAGAGGAGAGATGCTCCAGACCCTGAATCATCTTTGTGGTCCTTTGCTGGACTCTCTCTAGTATGTTCATGTCTCTGTTGGACTGAGGAGCCCAGAACTGGACACAGTGCTCCAGGTGTTGCCTTAAGGGGAAGGATCACCCTCAACCTGCTGGTAATACTTTGTTTAATGCAGCTGAAGATACCATTCACCTGCCTTTGCAGCAAGGTCCCATTGCTGGCTCATATTCAACTTGATGTCTACCAGGACAACCAGGCCCTTTTCTGCCAAGCTACTTTCCAGACAGCTCTTTCATTTCATCAGTAGAAGGACTGGGTTGTCCTGAAAAGGTTAATATTTCCCTTAAGGACATCTAGACCTTGATTAAAAAGTAGGAAAGTTGAAATACTTAATTCCAGATTGGAATTCAAGACAGCCAAAGCTGTCTTATACAATCATATGAGGACTTCAAGATATGTTGAAGGCATCTCATGGGTCTTAAACCAAGGAGAGAGACAATTGTGTGACCATCAACAAGATGGTTGGTTTATGGAGGTGAATCACAACCAATCCATAAAGTCAACATGTACTCATGACTTGTGTATCTCCAGCAGTGTATGTACAGTTTTGACTTAGGAAAATGCTTTTGGCCAAGAATACCAGATCTTCTTGCCCTCTAACACTGTATTTGTGATTATTCTTACAAGGACCCCATTAACATCAGAGAAACTTTGACAAATTTTCAACAATCACTTTGTGGTCACAGCTTTCAGGGGTTGGTTATTGTGCAGGAGCTCTTCCCACAAACCACATGAAACTGATAAAAATGTGTTTTTAACTCAAGTAGTGCAGTCTACACTCAAAATTACATTGCTCCCAGTTTTAAGTACTGGCTGCATTTGCACACAGGAGCCAGCAAGTCTAGGAGCTGGATGAGGTAGTCATTTGATGAGGATTATTAAACTATTTAGCCATTACTGATAATATGATTTACCATGCTATTATGGTCATTATTAACAGTGTTTATGTTGCTCCTGGAAGTTCAAATCATGGACAATGCACTCACTAAGCTGGACTGTCCCTGAAAACACAACCTTTTGCTCCAATACTTTCCCCAAGCCCCCTGGGACCACAAGGGGGGAACACAAGAGGCTTTCTCAATTCCTACAACTATTGCTAGCAAATTTTGGCCTGGACCAGCTGTCACTGCCTACAAGAACACAACTATGGCTGGATGGTAGAAAGGACCAAGGAGAATGGACCATTCTCCACATAGATATAGAAACTCTGTGCCACTTGAGCCTTGACACTGTTTGCCAGAATGGATGCCATAGGAGAGCATTGCTCTTCTCAATCTAGGAGATGAAAACAGGGGAATATGTGCAGAGATCTATTTATATTATCAAATTCACTGCCACAAGATGATCACAGAATCACAGAATGTCAGGGGTTGGAAGGGACCTCCAAAGATCATCTAGTCCAACCCCTCACCAGAGCAGGAGCACCCAGAGCAGGTCACACAGGAACACGTCCAGGGGGGTTTGAATGTCTCCAGAGAAGGAGACTCCACAACCTCCCTGGGCNCCACCAGAACCCCCAGGTCCCTCTCTCCTACACTGCTCTCCAACAGCTCAGTCCCCAGCCTATCCTGGTCCCTGGGGTTGTTCTTGCCCAGATGGTAGATATGGGTCTGTGATGTGCCTCAGGAGGGGCAACTCTGGCTTAGTATAAATACCAGTCCTAGTAGTAGCACTAAAGCTACACAAAGAAAAAAATGAGTGTTTGCACTGAGAGTAATATACCTGCTATCCTTTATTTTACCTTCTCCTTCCTCTGCCACAAAGTCCAGATGCCTTTTACAAGCTGGGACTGCCAAGCAGGACCCAGCTGAATTCATCTGAGCTGGTGCAGGGCACTAGTTCTGCAAGCTGGCTGATCACAGTGAGCCCATTGTGGATGGTCCCTCAAGAGCTTGAGGGATACTTCAAAGGAAACAAATTGAGATGGGGGTGGGAGGATGGGAAGGAATTTGCATTTTAAATGTGACACTTCTATGAATGAATAATAAGGGATTTGTAAGGCTGGCCACCAAGAATTAGAAGAAAAAAAAAAAACCTCTTCATTGGTGTTACAGCTAATTCTTCAGGCCTGTTTTCCAGTGATATTAACACACAGTTTCTGCCTACAGAGGCTTTGTGCAACCAAAATGATTAAAGAGCTCCATCCATTCAATAACAAGCTACTCAAGGAAAGGTGGAGCCAAGAACTTAATCTCTTGACACTTGAAAGCTGCCAAAGTGGGTAGCTGGACTTCCATGTGAGGTCTTCATGTCCTCCTAGGAACAGACTGTACAGGCTAACATTGTGAAAACTGGGTTATCCCCATGAAGATGATGCAGTTTTCACAATACCCCTTTAAAATATAAGTGTTGGGGGTTTTTTGGGTTGGGTTGGGTTATTTCCCTTCAAGTTTCAACACCCAATGTGCAGCAGGTTAGGATACTCATCAGGAATAACTCAGCAGCATCTCATCTGTGCTTGGGCCCTACAATGCTGTGAGAGAAATCATAGAATCATCAGGGTTGGAAGGGACCTCAAAGACCATCTCGTTCCAACCCCCCCTGCCATGGCAGGGACACCTCCCACTACATCAGTTGCTCACAGCCCCAACCAGCCTGGCCTTCAACATCTCCAGGGATGGGGCTTCCAGCACCTCTCTGGGCAACCTGGGCCAGTGTCTCCCCACCCTCATGGGCAAGAACTTCTGCCTAACGTCTCATCTCAATCTCCCCCCCTCTACTTCTGAGGCATTCCCCCCAGTCATACCCCTACCCAACAGCCTCAAAAGTCCCTCCCCAGCTTTCTTGGAGCCCCCTTCAGATGCTGGAAGGCCACCAGAAGGTCCCCTGGGAGCCTTCTCTTCTCCAGCCTGAACAACCCCAACTCTCTCAGTCTGTCCTCGTAGCAGAGGTGCTCCAGCCTCTGACCATCCTCGTGGCCCTTCTCTGGACACCTTCCAGCACGTCCAGATCTTCCTTGTCCTAGGGGCTCCAAAACTAGACACAGAGCTCCAGGTGGGGTCTCACGAGGGAGGAGTAGAGGTGGAGAATCACCTCCTGGACCTGCTGGCCACAAATGGTAGAACAGAGTGGCACATTCATGCCCTTCATTAGTCCTGGCCTCATTATTGGAAGCATTTTAATGATCTACAGGAGACAGGACCCCTTGTCATCTATCACTTACAGACCCTTCAATACTTGCCTTCCAGCAACAACTCTTCTATGACATTGTACATGCTGAGAAACCTCAGTGATGAGCACAGCACAGGGACCCCATCAGAAAATAAAAAAGAATTATTGTTCAATTAAATCTCATCTGACTCTCAGGCAACTCTTCCTCAGTGGCCAAACGGCATCCTAAAACCACCTTCAATTTGAAAGAGAGAAACTTCCTTCTCTCCTGTCATTATGGGGACAGTAAAAGATGGATTCGTCCTTAAAATCCCATATAACCAAGTGCAGAAATTCAACTAACACAGGATGGAAGTGGTGGAGAGGTTACAGGAATAAAACAGGAGGAGATGTGGTCCTGTGCTCAGCTCTAGTGTGATGCTTCACTGGGATACTGGGAAAATCACTTCACTCTGTGCTGCTATTTCTTCAGTCACTAAAGCACAGTTAATATCAGGTGCTTTCAAAAGCATTTGGAGATCTCCAGGTGATAAATTGTGCTACAGAGGTAGACAGAATGCTGCTCCTGTTGATTAATATTATTATAGGAGAAAAAAAAAATGACAGAACTAGGAGTGTTTCCTCCTCTGTAGATTCCAATATCATTCAGAAAGGAAAATAGAAAGCTATTTCTGGAATCATGCAAGGCATTAAATAAATGGCATAAGTAGTATCTCACATGAATATCAGAATTATTTTAAAATTTAGATTATTAAAAAAAGAAAGAATTATCGGAACACACAATAGTCTGCTGCCAGGAGCTGAAAACAATTTATAGATGATGTCTTCTGAGCTGCATTTTCAAGGTAAAGTTCAAAGAAAGAGGTCTGGAGCATAAATAAGAATTTATTTTTAGACACCTCACTCTAATATTTGCCTCATTTTTATCTTTCTAAGATGATGAAGAATCTAAAGCCACTTTTCTGCTGAAAATTTGCTGGTTGTGAGGCTGGACTTCTGGCTCATTATATTGAGCAGATTGTAGCTGTGAATCACATCACAGTGTAAAAAGCAGCAGGTCTAGTTGCAAGTACAGACTCCCTTAATATGGAGCTGGATTCTGTAAAATATTGAAGCATTTACTTAAGATATCTTGAAGTAGGTGCTAGAATATTGTTCCTACTCTCTGGTGTTTCAGCAAAGCTGAAAAGAAATGAACAAAAAGCACTGGAACAGTTGCAAGAAAATGTATCATAAATCTGAACTTCACCCTGACATATTACAAGTATTTAAGGGATATTTTAAAGTAATTATTAATTTTTATTTACCTGCCATCCTGACTATAACACTAGGGCTAAAGAAAATGACAAATAGCTTGCAAATGTCAATAAACTAGGTAGTAATTTTTGTTATTCAATATCTAACTGCTCCCCAGGCTACACCCACCACCAGTTTGTCCTGCTCTCTATTTTACCTTCAGTTTTAGGACTCTTCCCAAAAGCCTGGGAGGAGCTACAATAGCTTTATGCACTTCACCAACCTCACTGTCCAGTGGCAGTAAGCACAAAAAAAGGCTGATTTATACCCCACAGTCCAGGTGGGGCTGTTTTTAGACCTTGCAATGCTCTAATTTCCTTCTTCAAACGCTTCATGTGCTTTTATCTCATCCATTTTCTTCAACAACCCTAAGTAGCTCCCATAAAAATCAGAGTAGTGGACTGGATGGGTCTTTTCCTTTATTTTACCCTCTCCTCTCCAGTTCTCCAGTCTTGTGTACAACCAGTAGAAAGGAGAGAGCAGCTTCCAAAGGTGTTTCATCCTCTAGACAACATTAAAAGCCAGGGATGCTCAGCCTCTGGTGATGTCTTCAAGTTCTGACTGTGTGGAGAATTCATTTTGAATGGAAATTTGACTTTTAGATGGATGAGTTAAGAAGAATCTCTTCTTTGGGAATCCTTATAGCTGGGATTTTTTGCATGGGACTTCAAGGTCAGGCTTGCTGGGGCTCTGAGCAGCCTGCCCTAGGTGGAGATGTCCATACTTGTGTAGGGAGGTTGGACTAGATGAGCTCTAGAGGTCCCTTCCAGTCTCAAACATTCTATGATTCTATAATTCTATGATTTTTTGCATGAAATGAGGTCTAAGGAAGAAATGTTTTGATGTTAAACATCAGCACCTTCCTCACTCAGGGGTGAGTCACGATCAATATTTGACCCAGACCCAACAATGGAAGTATCAGAGGAGTTTGTTGATGGGGGATATGTTTTCCCCTGAAATACCTTAGACATTGACAAATGCAATGGAGTGGAAGAGAATGCAATGCTACTAAAATCCAACTAAATTATCAATATGAAGACAGATGCTCTACTGTAACCCAATACCATCAATTACACAGCAGCCCCAGGAGATGGGACCAGTGCTTTAAACACACACAACTGAGTTCTGGGTATCTACCAAGAAATTAGTAGATCAAATCAATCCCCAAAGCACTTCTACTGAAATCATCAGATATATGCCACAGATATTTTTGCTCCATTTATCTAAAGACATACTTTGAAGAGAGTGAGGTGCAAATAAAATCTCTTTGAGCCTGAAAGGGGAGAGCTTGGGAGCAACTGACACAACAGAGGATGATCAGAGGCTGGAGCACCTCTCCTGTGAGGATAGACTGAGAGAGTTGGGGTTGTTCAGGCTGGAGAAGAGAAGGCTCCCCGGGGACCTTCTGGTGGCCTTCCAGGATCCGAAGGGGGCTCCAAGAAAGCTGGGGAGGGACTTTTGAGGCTGTCGGGTAGTGGTAGGACTCGGGGGAATGACTCAAAACTAGAGGTGGGGAGATTCAGATGAGATGTTAGGAAGAAGTTATTGCCCAGGAGGGTGGGGAGACATTGGCACAGGTTGCCCAGAGAGGTGCTGGAAGCCCCATCCCTGGAGATGTTGAAGGCCAGGCTGGCTGGGGCTGTGAGCAACTGATGTAGTGGGAGGTGTCCCTGCCCATGGCAGGGGGGTGGAACTGGGTGATCCTGAAGGTCCCTTCCAACCCTGACAATTCTAGGATTCTATGAACAGTGCTCCTTCAATAGCCCCCAGCAAGTCACTTAACCTCTTCATACCTGAGTTTTGCTACCTTTAAAACAAGGTTATTGACAGCTCTGCACATCAGAGGGGTGCTCAGAGTGCGGAGTTAGGACCAGTTGGATGAAAGGCATGCAGGGCTTTTATTAACATCTATATCATAACATCTTTGGTCTGACATGGTGTTTCCCAGTCCATTGTGAAAGGGATGTGAGGCATAGAGCAGTGCTTCAATCTCTGCTCATCCTAATGAGAATGGGACCTGGCTTCATGTTGAGCTCTAGAACTGACAAGGTGGGTTCAATTAACACCACCCTCTGTAACATCCTTTTATAAACCCATTTTTAATTTCATTTTATTTTCTTTACACTTGGCTACATGCAGTTCTACCGTCTATAGCTTGAGAACCAAGCCCTTGGTCTAAGCCTTTGTAAAACCTGATAGCATATTTCTCATTATGTCCATAGTAATTTCAATTATTTCCCTTTGTCTAAGACTTCCGTTATGCTTTGATGCCTGTGGACATTTTAAGTAAGTACCTTTTTTTATGAGCTGACTCAACACACGACAGAAGATTATTCTGTCCAATTCTTCTCCCAAGGTCCTTTTATCAGCCAAAGTCCTCACATGCCCCCTCTTAATGTTACCATAGTATCTGCAGGGGTGGAAGCACTTAGTGAATTTACCCTCAAAACCCAGGGAAGATTTCTATCCATTTTTAGTAGAAGAATTGATGCAAATAACGTGTGATTGAAACCAACAATTAGTCCAAACACCATTTGGGGAAGGGGAGAGAACACAAAGATGAACTGAAGGTTTTCCCATGGGATAAAAACACACGTCAAAAATCAAGAACTAAGGTGGTATCATCAATTCTCCATCCTGGTCCTTACCAGCCATCAGATCAGCCCTTCAATACAAAGACTGAAAATAAAAATACGTTTTATCTACTTATTGTCCCTCTTTGTCTCAAGAACAAGAGGTTTAGGCACAGTCATAGAATCATTTAGGTTGGAGAAGACCCTCAAGATCATCTAGTCCCAGCATGACCCTACTCCACCAAGCCTGCTGCTAAACTATGTTCCTCAGCACCACATCTACATGGCTTTTAAACCCATCCAAGGATGGTGATTCAACCACCTCCCTGGGCAGCCTCTTCCAAACCCTGGCAACCTTTTTAGCCTCCCACAGATATGCCAAGAGGTTTAGTGATCAAAGCTAAAAAACCTCTACATATTCCACAGCAAGTTGTACAACACAGTTCAGCTCAAGCTTCAGTCTTCCTTAGCAGAGTGCAATAGTGTGGATATTTCCAGAGCCAAAACCATGGCAAAAAAAAAGTATAATGATGTCTTAGGACCACAAGGGAAGCACATAGGACCAGGAGAAGACCCAGAGTCAAGCAGTAGCAGATGCTACTCTGCACTATGTGATTATAGGGCATGGCCTTAAAGCTAAAGATAATCTCTTGGTACTTTTAAAATAAACAATATATCTAGTGAACCTGAAGGTCTTGCCTGAGCTAGAGCCAGGGCTGTGAATAGAAAGCATGTGGGTACTTAGATTCAAGAATACTTCACTTTTCGCTTGCATGGTGGCAATTCTCCTTTCTGGATCATCTTCACATTGTGTTTTCTTCTCTTTCCTTCCCCAGGAAAAGCAACAGCAATCAAATTTTGGGTCTAAACAAAAATCCTCATCAACTTTCTGAAAAAAGTAAGGTGTAATGTGACATTTCACACGGAATCACAGAGTGTCAGGGGTTGGAAGGGACCTCCAAAGATCATCTAGTCCAACCCCCCACCAGAGCAGGATCACCTAGAGCAGGTCACACAGGAACACGTCCAGGGGGGTTTTGAATGTCCCCAGAGAAGGAGACTCCACAACCTCCCTGGGCAGCCTGGGACAGTCTCAGTCACCCTCACCATGAAATTTCTTCTCCTATTGATGTGGAACCTCCTCTGTTCCAGCTTACCCCCGTTGCCCCTTGTCCTATCATTGGATGCCTCCAAAACCAGCCTGACTCCATCCTCCTGCCACTCACCCTTTACATATTTATAAACATTAATAAGTTCATCCCTCAATCTCCTTTTTTCCAAGCTAAAGAGCCCCAGGTCCCTCAGCCTTTCCTCAGAAGATTTTTCTCCCTCTGGGATCCATTCCTCCAGGAGTTCAAGTGAAAACATACAGAAAGAAACATCAACTCCAAGGAGTGGCTCTTCCTTCAAAAGAAAAGAGGAAGAAAACCCACATAAAAAATCCCCAAACCTTCAAAAGCCTTCGATTCCTTCTGAAATAACATCTTCACCTGAAAATTGAGCTCAATGATAGGACCCTTTCTGCTGTCACAGGTTCTGGGTACTGCATGTTATAAAAAAAAAAATAAAATATAAAGTGCTGAAACTGATATTAAGTTCAGAACAAGGCTTGGTAATCTCCCTAAATGCTAATAGAGTTTTAATGCTGTTTTCATTAAATTTGTGCCCTTTCAGATAAAGCTGGAGGGCTACTCAGTGATAAGCAAACCCCACCGATAGCATCGTCTGAATGGCTGCTAAATGTGAGTTCTGGAAGCACTGGGCAATGCTCACAGCAGGGCTTTGACAGGATAAAGATTTTATGGAGTGTCATATCAGGACTTGTTGAGGAGGCTGAATGTCAAGAGTAAAAGCAACAGCAGGAAAAAAATGAAAGCAAGGAGATCTCTGAAGTCATGCCTTTTTTTTTTTTGGGTTGGAAACTGCAATTAAAAAATTAACTTTCTTCTATAAGGAGCTAAAAAACCCAATAGGAAGCTCGTCAAAAGGAGATTAAAATAAAAATATAAAAATCTGACAGAGAGCAAAACCCTGCCTTTCACTGGAAAAAGCCAGAAACAGGCTGACAAAGTATTTCTGGCAGGCCTAAACTTCTCCAACACATTTCAGCAGGGGATTTGGTTATCTCAGTTGCAGCCTCAAGCCTAATACTTGTCTGGTCTTTTTTTTTTTTTGTGCGGGGGAGGGAGTGAGTGGGTTGTGAAGAACTTGTCAGGAGGGTGTGGGAGGGAGAACTCTCATGAACAGGATAGCTTGACAAACACAAAGTGTGTCCCTCTGTGGAAGGACAGATACAAGAGGGCAAGAACATGGTTTTCTTCCCTGTTCACTCATGGACCCACTTGGTGTTTCTGATTCAAAGTCCCTCCCTGCAGTGGAACGTGCACCTGAAATTCAGGAGCAGCTTTGCCAGCTCCAAAAGACAAGGAGGTTCCACCTACTAAGCATTAAGCTCGTGCTCAAGGCTCTGCTTGAGCTCTTCCTCCCTTAAATGTTTTTTTTTCCTTGTCTGTGAATACAGGTGGGTCATTATACCCATTTTTTAATGTATTTTCCAACAACACATAAAAATCTCCCTTACCATGAATGTTAAACCCAATGTTACCCTCAACTATCCTCTCTCTATACAGAGAGGAACATCTCAAATACACAAGGTCTGCAAAATTAATGTGAATATTAAAGACAGAGGTGAATTCACCTGTGCTAGTGGTTCATTTTCACCACTGATGAGAGTGAGGATCACCACGATCTGCTTGACCTACATGCCTAATTTTTAGAATGGCCAAAGTGAGGTGAGATCATCCTTTGCCACGTTTTGTAGCAACTCTACACTAGGTTTGGGTTCATTGCTCAGACTCTTTGCAGTGAGAAGCCACAGTGACTTCTTTGTTCTCCTGGGAAAGCTATCACCAGCCTCCTCCTTGGATGTCTGATAGGAGCCACACCACCCACTGAATCAGCATAACTTACTGTAAAGATCTAAATAAATTAATCCAATGGGATAACTCAACAGCAAGGAAACACTGAAAGCAACTTCAGCCATGTGGACTGTTGAAATTCAGTAGGTAAATTAAGAAGTTAACATCATAAGAAGTTAACATTTACTTACTATCCTATCTAGGCAAATAAAATATGCTGCATTATTAAAGGAATTTCCTATGGCTACTCAGTCTGGAGCTGCTCCTCAACCACTTCAGGCAGGTTGTACGAGCTCATTTGGCTATGCAAATATTTCTTATCTACTGGAAAATACAATAGATACTTTCCTATCTTTCCTAAGAAAGTCAGAAGGGTTATTGACAGAAAATGGAGCGGCAAATTGAATTAGCCAGAAACTCAGGTGATGTCAGAGATTCTGGAAAAGACTGAGCATCCTAGGGATGGACATGCAAAGAAGCTGCAGGAACCAAAGCAAGGGGAAGTATGTGGGTGAATCTGTCAGTATCCCTTTCCCCACTACCTGTGGCTGTTACTGGCTTCATCATCTTCACATCTTCCTTCCCACAACTGCCCCTTCATGGGAAGTGAGGACAAATGAGACTTGGGCTACACAGAAGCAAGAAAAGCAGGAACCCAACTAGAGATCTGGAGACGTATATGATCCACAAAAAATTCCTATATAGAACTCTCCTAGCACATGAGCTGTTCCACAATCTTAATTTTCAGCTCTGGGAGGAAGAAACCCAAGTTATCAGGGCTGCAATGAGCCACCAGCCCAGCCCAAGTCCCAGGACCACCTTGGAAGGCAATGCTGGCCATGTGCTATGCATGGTGTGGACCTTGACCATACTGAAACATTAAGAAGGTCTTTACTGAAAGAGTGGAACAGGCTGCTTGGCTTTTATCTACTTTGTCTGTAGCCACCATGACCTTATCAGAAAAAATATGGACTCAGTGAGATTTTTTGTACTCATGGAAGTAAGCTCATTAACCTCCTAGGTGCTTGGACAAAAGCAGACCTCATAACCCCTCATTACAAATCACACAAAGAATGGCCATCTCTTTGAGTCATCAAAACATTCCCAATGAAAAAGGGAACAATAGAAAGTAATCTTAAAGCCCTTTGGTTTGTATTAAGCAATTGAAACCAATAATATCCAATTTTCAAAACATTTCATAGCGAAACCAGGATGCGTTCAACAGAGGGACTGATGCACATATGAATAGAACATCATGATATATACAAACAAATCACCTCATGCTCTTTTATTCCTATTTTATCCCAACCTGCAATCATTCTTCTGAGCTTATTCCACCCACCCAAGCTCAGGGTTATTTTTTCTGTTGGTTTTGGGTGCATGTGCATGCACATACATGTCTAGATAAGCTTTAGTAAAGGATGAACGTGTTGACTTCACCAAAATTAAACTCTCACAATGGAAAACTGCATTGAAATTACCACTTGAACACAGCCTGAAAAAGTAGTAGATTAGAAAATTCAGTATATCCGCAAATTTAGAAAAAAGTGTCCTAAGATGACCACCTTTCCTCGCCCACATTTGTCAACTGTTGAATGAGACTCAAGTTTTGCTGTATCCCTGTGCAAATGAATGACAGAAATCACTGTGCCTTTGACTACTCCTAAACACTGTCACAGTAGTTCCTCTAATCTCACAAGAAGGGAGGAAAATCCCACAAGAATGGGTCAAAACTAGAGGTGGGGAGATTCAGATGAGATGTTAGGAAGAAGTTCTTGCCCAGGAGGGTGGGGAGACACTGGCACAGGTTGCCCAGAGAGGTGCTGGAAGCCCCATCCCTGGACATTTTGAAGGCCAGGCTGGCTGGGGCTGTGAGCAACTGCTGTAGTGGGAGGTGTCCCTGCCCATGGCAGGGGGGTTGGAACTGGATGATCTTGAAGGTCCCTTCCCACCCTGACAATTCTATGATTCTATGAAAATAGTTTAGTACTGCTCAGAGTATTCCTTCTGGCTTGGTTAGATGGAAATTCAAACCCAGATCTTGCCCTAAACGCAGAATTTGAACACTGGGTTTCTACCATAAATCAGGAGACTATGAGACATGCAAAAGTGGCCACTATTTAATCTATTTTGTAGTTGCTTCACTGTTTCAAAAGTGTAAATGGCTGCTAAGACAGACATTAGAATCATAGACTCTTTTGGGTTGGAAGGGACCTCCAAAGATCATCTAGTCGAACCCCCCTACAATAAGCAGGGACATCTCTACCTAGGGCAGGCTGCTCAGAGCCCCAGCAAGCCTGACCTTGAATGTCTCCAGGGGTGGGGTTTCCACCACCTCGTTACATCAAAATAAAGAATGCATTAGAGAGAGAGAATCTTCCCTTGGGATCTGTTGGAAAACCTGAGCCATGAAAAAAAACAAACCCTGTCTATGGCCATGCAGCACCTATTGAGCCCATGGGTCATCCAGGTACCCTCTGGCTCAGTGAGATACTGAGCAAAGGGCAGGAGAAATCTCAGGAGTAAAACAGCTCATCACAAACAGCAACAAAAGAATATAGAGCTCAGATCCAGCCTGGAAAATTTGCTCTCCAGCCTGGTAAGTTTAATGGTATCTTAAAAAACCCAGATATACTTTGGTTATATTAAACAATATACTATACATTAACTGCTATAGAACCTATTGTAAAGGATTTTACTAATATGATCATGCCATCAATAAAAGTAAAAGTTAAATAACCCAAACCAGAAATGAAACTACACACATTCCTTTTTACTTCCATGGTACAACTTTTTATGTGTAAATTCAACATATTCTGGGCTTCAAGGCACTCTCTGATTCAAGTTACTGAGATTTTTGATCACATGTATACAGGCAAGAGAAATTTTGGTCCATAAAGCAAGGGGAAATTCCAGTGTGCTGGATTGAGAAATCAGAGATCGTTTAACTGGCCCTTTTTGACCCAGAAAAAGCAAATGTAACTAAATAACTGAAGATTAGCATCTGCTACAGCCCAGCAAAACTGTTGATTAAAAGTCATCACTAAGCAGTTCACAGTAACCACAGTGAAAAATTATCTAGGACCACAGAAGAAAATCAGAAACTATTGCTAGCAGTAGATGGCAGAGAAACATAAAAAAACAGAGGCAAAAATGGCTATTAAAATATATTTTATCCTCATAAAATTAGCCTTAATGAACTATAAAATAAACAAGCCTTAATGAACTATAGCAGCCACTTACAATTATTTCTGTACTAATAAGCTCAGAGAATATATTTGCCATATACTGGCCGTTAACAAGATATCCTTTAAAATATATATTTAATAAAGGAGAAGCTGCTGCAAATTAAAAGGGATTCCTGGAAATTTGAGTCTGTCACCCCACAGCAATATTTGAGTGTCAAAACAGATTTCCTAGGCCAATAAATAGCCAAATTTGTTCCTGCAAGCTGAAATACAGGTTTTACAGCTTCTCTCTTGCACTAAATTTCCCCTCTATAGTCTTTTTAATGCTGTGTTCTGGAAAAAAATGTAAATAAATATCGGTCATTGGGATCTGCCTTGTACAGAACATTTAATAAAAATCCTTAATTGCACGTTGTAAACACAATACAAACAGCAGTTGTAAAACCAAGAACAGTTTTGTTCAAAATAATCAACACAAATGCCCCTTGTACAAGGCACAGCACTAGACCTCCAAAAAATGATCCTTGTGGTAACTGAAATAGAGGAAATTCCACTTATGCATAAGAAAAACTCCTTTTCACTGTGGGGTTGATCAAACACTGGAATAGGTTGCTCAGTTTGTGGGGTCTCTTTCCTCAGAGGTGCTCAAGACCTGACCAGGTCCAACCCTAAGCTCTAGGTGGTTGATTTGAGCAGAAGCTTAGACCAGAGGAGCTCTGGAGGTCCCTGACAACTCCAACCACTCTGAGATTCTGCAAGGCACTTGTATTTTGGAAGTTTAGTTTTTATTTAGGTAATTAGGAGATTCTAATCAAAGTGCAACACAGGAGTTATCATCAGAGTCTGGGTAGGCTTTCTTCTACCCCCATTTCAAAAATCCCTCCTTTTCCATCTCTAGTTTCCTTCTAATTGGAAATTAAAAGAAAATTCTTCACTCTGAGGGTGGTGAGACACTGGCACAGGTTGCCCAGGGAAGTTATGGATGCTCCATCCCTGGAGGTGTTCAAGACCAAGTTGGATGGAACCTTGAGCAACCTGGTCTAGTGGGAGGTGTCCCTGCCCATGGCAGGGGGGTTGGATCTAGATGATCTTGGAGGTCCCTTCCAACCCAAACCATTCTATGACTCCAAAGCTGTGCAGAGGGTGCTCAAGATATTGCTCTTGTGTGGCTCTTCTGTAAGCACTCTAGAACTCTCCAACTCCAAGAAGAAAAAGCAGATACCTTGAGAATATCCTACAGATGATCCATTTTTTATCTAAAGACTGGGCAGACAATCAAGAAGCATCAAATTACTGCTGTTTAATGAGTCCCTGCTTGTCAGCTGAGAGGCAGCAATGGATGGGATGTTATTCTTGGAGTGTTTTGATGACATGACATTCAAACTCATGCATTTTACTCTACACTCTCAGCAGGCTGCTCATGGATGGCCAGAGCAGCTCAGCTAACAAGAGGTAATTCAATCAATGGCAGTAATGTGAAAATTGAAGTGATCTACCCCCACCCTACCTTGGTCATCATTTCAATGACAAGAAACCTTTCCCACCTTCTGAGGTGGGATGAGAAGAATCATTTGAGATGCACAGTTGTAAATAGTCTCCCTTTGTGCAAGCCCTCAACACAGTCATTGGTGGTGACCTACTTGTGAGAGAAATGAAATGGTTTATGCACTATATAGCAAAGTCATTCAACACTGTAATGCAAAAAGCCCATTTCAGTGCTAAAATATGGCTATTAATTGGGGAATTAATAGTCTGTCAAAGCTCAAGCAACCCCGTTGCCAAACTCAGAAGCAGAAAAAGCCATTTCTCCAGCAGCTCTTTAGGAAATAAAGACAGTTATTCCTTTAATGACTACTAAGGTCAAAAGGCTCCTTTTCCAGATACAGCTAAAAAGTCCAATTTTGAGAGCTGAAACATATTCTGCAAATGAAATGTTGTTGTGAAGCAGATCCCAGCTCCTATTAAAGCCTAATGAAACTACGAGGGAGATTTCAGAAAATTCCCCGAGTGTGGTGGAATTAGAATTGTCTTTTTAAAGATAGCTTGAGAATCTCACAGCAGAGAGATAAAGGCAATTAGAAGTGTATTATTTATATATTGAGCAGGCTATATATTATCCAAACGTGGATATTTTTAAGATCTGCCCTAGGAGGTGGATAGATAATAAAGACAGGGTAAACTCTGCATTATAACTCAGTCAGGTCTCAACTTATGTGGGATTTTTAGGTAGTTTGTTTCTTTATTTTCATGTTAATGAAGGACTAGGAAGAAAAGGAAGCTACAGAAATAAGCCCTTTGTCTGTTTTCACTCTGGGGATGAAAGAATCCCCCCCAGATCATTACAGTTGCTTGGAGTGAGTAACTTGGTGGCAAAGAAGAACATAACAAGCTACAGCACATCATGGAATGAGGGCATCTTCCAACTAGGTTGACTATCACCTGGGCTTCAGTGAAGGTTAAAGCACAGCACTTCAGTGAGTATATTTCTTACTTATAATGATTTTCAGAGAATCACAGAATGTCAGGGGTTGGAAGGGACCTCTGGAGATCATTGAGTCCAACCCCCCTGCCAGAGCAGCACCATAGAATCTAGGGCAGGTCACACAGGGACACATCCAGATGGGTCTTGAAAGTCTCCAGAGAAGGAGCCTCCACAACCTCTCTGGGCAGCCTGTTCCAGTGTCTGTCACCCTTACAGTAAAGAAGTTCTTCCTCATGTTGAGGTGGAACTCCATGTGCTCCAGCTTGCATCCATTGCCCCTTGTCCTATCACAGGGCACAAGTGAAAAGAGGTTGGCCCTTTCTTGACACCCAGCCCTCATATATTTATACACATTAATTAGATCCCCCCTCAGTCTTCTCCTCTCCATATTCCATGCCATTGAAATGCAAACCAACCTGTTGAACATCAAGTTGTCTAGGTTGCAATTCCCCAAGACAGAACTGGAGTTATTGGCACTGAAGAGACAGATCAATCTGTGACCCCTCTGAGAGGTCTAATGACCACACTGACCCTAAACTGTCCCTTCTAAACACATTTTTCTTCTTGAACACTGATAACCACAAATGTCCTGTTCTTCTAGGAGACTTCTCTGCTAGTTTCTGTAGTTAAGCTGCCAAAATATTTCTTCTTTAACATACTGTTACAAAAGAAAACATCTTGTGCTGGTTTTTAGGTTCCCTTCCAGAGAACACTGATGGAAAATCACTTTGCTTTGACACCACCATGAAGGATAATATTCATGGAACACTCTCAAGCAGCTTGAACACCAATGAGAATCATATCCTGCCATCTAGTCAACGTCACTGCCCTATTCCCAAGAAAACCTTTGAGACTTCCACACCTTTGTAGACCATTTTTTTCATGCCAATGGATGGGAAAATCAACACATATATTCTGTCTTTGCTGCTTATTTTGGAGGTACAAAATGGCCATTAATACCAGTGGCTGTATTGTTACAGAAAAACAGGTTTAAGATTATATTTCTAAGTTAGTTAAGAAGAAAAGACAAACAATAGCAGCACCTTAATATTATAAGTAGGGAAACTGAAGATCTGAATATTATTTGCCAGCATCCCAGTCCTCTTTTTCAAACTTTCACATATAAAAGCTTTAAAACACCACAGAACCATCTGAGAACTGAAACGGTGATGAAAAATACAGAATTTGTGGCTTTTGTTGGATCAGTATGTGCTGGTACAGAACTGGTCAAGCTCTGCACTCAGTGGCAGCAACTTTACCCATCTTCCCATCATCCCCAGGTCATGAACAATTGCTCTCCAGAGATAAATAAGTTGGTTTTACCTTATCAAGAAGAACCACACACCTCCCCAAACTGGATTCATTGAAAGTCACTCACACCAGAGCCAAGAGGCACCAGGATGGGCAATGGACCCCCTTAGGATGCTCTTGCCCTCACAACACCAAGATCTCACTGTATTTGGGGGCTTGATGAGGCAGATAATTCAAGCATGGTCCACTCAAAACTTCAGTGGTGGAGTGACATGAGAGGGGTTTATAAATCTGTGTTGCCCTTACAAAGATCCTAATCCTCCCTTCTCCTGGGGGATGTTGTTTTATGCCTCAGAGAACCCTCCTGAGCAAATATATGGCAAACACCAACTGCTCCCTCCACCAGCCATCACTGCTTCTGAGGACATGAGACTATTGATGGAGAAGAGGACACTTGGCACTGACTCATTCAAAGATTTTAGACTTTGCCAAGTTCCAACCTAAATTTTAAGCCATATTTAGGCAGTTAAAAGAATGACTGGTGCTGTTCACAACTCAAATTGATGTTTCTTCTTCTTTTCACATGACATTTCCTTAAATGACACAGTAAATGAGGCCAGAGAGACCATTGATCTGAACCAGGATGGCCATTTTGGTGCTGTTTCAAACAGAATGTGCTGAACAGCTTCTTCTATCATGCCCTTCAAGGGGTGTCATCATGGTTAAATTTTCAAGGTATTATAAAGCATAAATAATTAAGCTTTGCAGATTGCTCTGGGAAGCTCAGATCAAAGGCTTGGCACCCATCTGAAGGGAGAACCACTTAGCTGGAGTATTCCATTTTCCCACTGATTGCAAAGAAACCTGAGACTGGAGGGAAGAAAGGTGCTGACTGGTCAAAAACTCTACTGACTTTGTGTTTAAATCAATGACTTCAGGTTACTCCTTGTTAATTGAGCTGAAGGAACTGTCTACATGTGGAATTTCAAGCTAGGGCAAAGGCAACATAATACATCCTCCCTTTGCTCTTTCACAGTGGAATTAATGACCTGGCATTATGTGATGCTGATAAAGACCAAAGAGCATGGAGATGGGCAACCATCAAGGTCAACTTGTAAAGCATTAACTTGATCATGTGATGTCCCATCAAAACATTCATCTGTTGGAGGGTTTAGGTGTGTTTAAAGGTGAAAAATCAGAGAAATTCTTAAAAATTAATCTACATATTTCCTGGCACTTCTGCACATCTTGTCCTGGTGTTTTTTTTAAAGGATTTTTTGCATAAAGCAGAGTCTTGCCTCTTAAAATTCCCTTTTCTACTAGTGATAATTTCTCTCTTCTACACATCTGTACCACAGATTTTTACCTTGCTGTCAGAGAATTAATTCAGCTAAGAGAAGTACAGAGATTGGAATAAGAAAAGTCTTCAAGAACATCAATGTTAGCTTAATTTAATAAATCAGGCCAAATCTTAAAAACAGTCCCATTGTACATTAATCAGTGAAAATTCAGATCTCATTTTTGACTCGTTTAAATTTAAGTTACTGTAGAATCAGGAAATTCCTCAGTCTCCTTGTCAGAGTAAAAATTGAGCAAGGATACCAGGATCCAAGCAATTAAAAGACAAGAATTGAAACGACAAGAAATGACACCTGATTATAAATGTAGGAACCTTTTCAAAATAACCAGAAACAGGGAAAAATAATAAAAAAAAAGCAATTGCAGAGCTATTGATTGCTGATTGTGCTGCAGAGCAAATATGGCAGTAATGCCACAGGCAGGGCAGAGGGGTGAATTATTTTAGAATGTGAATGACAGGTGTCAAGAATATTATGACCCTTGCAGGGCTTGAAAGACTGAAACAAGCTGGAAAACTGAGCCACTCACGTAGTTACTAAGCCAAATATAGATGTGTGGTGAAAACAGGCAGCCCTGTGATATCCATTTAAAAGGCAAAAGCAATATGCTGAAACAATCCTGTCTGGTTGGCCCTTATTTACAATGTTCATTAAGGTGAATTATTGCCCTGCTCAACACTGAGCAGGAACTGCTGTGCTCTTACAACCTGACATTGCCAGGCAGGAGATGCATGGGGCAAATGCCAGAATTTCTATGGCATGTGTCAGAGGAGAATGCCCAGCCTGGAAAGGAGTGACAGAACTGTAAATGCCACCAAAGACAAAGCCTCTTGTCAATCCTTCCCTCTCTGCCACCTCCAGCCCTCCTGACCCTGACAGATACAGGCTCTGATTGCATTTGTTGGTGGGTCATTGATGTGACCTGCCTTGGAAGAAGTTCCTTTTGGCTCCACGTGGTATTTTATGCCCTATCTGGATGTGTGCTGGCATGAGGGAAAGATGGAGCATTAATGATAGCAGAAGGGGCTGAGGATGAGGGGCTGGAGCACCTCTGCTATGATGATAGACTGAAAGAGTTGGGGTTGTTCAGGCTGGAGAAGAGAAGGCTCCCAGGGGACCTTCTGGTGGCCTGAAGAGGGCTACAAGAAAGCTGGGGAGGGACTTCTGAGGCTGTCAGGTAGTGGTAGGAGTGGGGGGAATGGGTCAAAACTAGAGGTGGGGAGATTCAGATGAGATGTTAGGAAGAAGTTCTTGCCCAGAGGGGGGGGAGACACTGGCCCAGGTTGCCCAGAGAGGTGCTGGAAGCCCCATCCCTGGACATTTTGAAGGCCAGGCTGGCTGGGGCTGTGAGCAACTGATGTAGTGGGAGGGGTCCCTGCCCATGGCAGGGGGGGTGGAACGAGATGATCTTTGAGGACCCTTCCAACCCTGACAATTCTATGATTTCTCAAAATCCAATTTTGCAGAGAGCTATTCTGCTGTCCTGGATTCAAACTCTGAGATTTCAAACTGAGATGAAGATGCTCTTTAATTCCCTAGGCCAGAACACATAAGGAATATTCCTCTGCTCCACCAAGCACACAAAGTGACTACAAGAAAAGGTTTTATGTTTCCTACTGCATTGCAAAGAACCAGAGGTACAGCACACAGGGACTCTACAGTCTACAAGGTACTAAAAAAATCACAAACATCCCCAACCCAAAAAACTTCAGCTTTGAAAGTAAGGAAAAAAACAAACACCAAAGACAGACTGTATAAAATCAGCTCTCTGAACCTCATCCTCACTGGCTAAGTCACAGAAAACATTTAACCACATAATAAACCTATAAATGCATTAGGTAAGAAAAACCGTGATTTGCAAGGAAGGAAAAAAATAATCCAAATTAAACCAATATTTTCTAGTTTTCTATAATAATTAATGCAATTTAAATTCCAAACAAGATAGTAACATGCTCAGGAAACAGATACCTGGAGCCTGATTATTGCTTTTTCATATTGACTGCAGCCCTGCTGTGGAAATCCTGGCCAAGGTGCATTTTTAGCTGTGCACTAAAGATTGCAATCAGAGAGGAACTCCTTGCTCAGGATATTTCACACGAGTTTTTTGATGGTTCAAAATTCACCAGAAAGGAATGCATCTACGGCTGTTAAAGATTAAAGAACTATTTTCCTGGAGCAGAAAGCCTTTGAGCTTCAAGTTGCTGAAGGGTGGGAGAATATTCTGCTGAATGATCACTTGGACACTTGCCTGTTCTACTCTTCCCCAGCAGAGCATTGCTGTCGACCATTGCATCACCTGCCAAGAAGGGAAACACTATTTTACTCCTCTGGGCTCTCACCTCTCTATTCACTGACAGATTCGAAGGCTGGAAAGTACAGTAAGTCCACAGGGTTTAAGGATTCAATATTACAAGATCCACGTGCTCAGTCCAGTGACCTTTGTCTGACTGGAGCGTGTCTTGTGGACACCTTCTGCTGCAATGACTTCTTCCAAGGAAAGGGCACAGAGTAGCCAAGTCATCTTTCATTGACTAACTAGATCAAGATGATTAAGTTGTCATTGGAAAGCAAATTTTCCAGCCATTGGATACATGTAGCATCTTAAAGTTTGTCACCTCTTTTTTTCCCTGTAAAGAATGCTGAAGACTTACGATTCCATCCAAAAGTGTCAAAAGGGGGAATGGATCCAAACTAGAGGTGGGGAGATTGAGATGAGACGTTAGGAAGAAGTTCTTGCCCAGGAGGGTGGGAAGACACTGGCCCAGGTTGCCCAGAGAGGTGCTGGAAGCCCCATCCCTGGAGATGTTGAAGGCCAGGCTGGCTGGGGCTGTGAGCAACTGATGTAGTGGGAGGTGTCCCTGCCCATGGCAGGGGGGGTGGAACGAGATGATCTTCGAGGGCCCTTCCAACCCTGACAATTCTATGAAAAGGAGGGCACAGAAGCTCTATCTAGGCTAAGAAATCTTTACATTATACAAAGACATTGTTAAAGGAAGAACTTATTTCAGACTCTGTCTTTTTAAATGGTTACTGATGTTGAACCACAACAGCAAGAAGAGCAGCTGCAGAGTTGCTACACTATGAGCAACGTGACCCAAAAGTTCCTGGGCTATTTTCCTAAGGTGTCAGCAAACAAATGTACAGACATTAAGTCCCCAGGAGTTTCTCTGCATCCTCCGTAGATGCTCTTTCCTCTCCCTGCCAGACAAAACTGCCCCAAGGGAGCAGTGACATAGTTACGGCGGAGGCTCTAACAGGCAGGAGTCAGGGCTCAGAGCTCTCCTCAACAGCTGGTCTCTCTGCACGCACTGAGCCTGCAGCCAATGATGCCAGGACTGCCTGAGAAACCCATGGGAAAAAGGGCTTTTTACTTTTCAAGACTCATAAAGTGATCTTCCCTATGGAAGGAATAGGTCTGACTTGGAGGTGGGGGAAAACAACGTTCTTTGTTATCCTTTTGGGAAGAGTCATTGATTCAGCATCATTATTGCCAAAGTAGAGGCAGGAACAACAAAAAATACATGATAGTGATATTTAGTAATCATAGATACTAATGGCATCATTTCTTTAACTCTCTGAATAGTAACCTTCATACTTCTCATGGCTGCACTCATGAAGGCTAAAGAAGCCTACCTTGAATATCAGGCAAGTGGGACTTGAACCACTTGAATATCAGGTAAGTGGGACTTGAACCACTTGAATTCAGTGGCTGTTGCTTTGTCTTCTAGAATCAGAGAATGGTTGAGGCTGGAAGGGACCTCCAGAGCTCATCTGGTCCAACCTCCCTACACCAGCAGGGACATCTCTACCTAGGGCAGGCTGCTCAGAGCCCCATCCAGCCTGACCTTGAAGGACTCCAGGGATGGGGCCTCCCCCCCCTCTCTGGGCAGCCCATTCCACTGATCCATCACCCTCAGATTGAAGAACTTTTAGCTCCTTGCTGATACAGCACACAATAAACTCTTTGATGACATTAAATGGAATTTCTGGCCAGTTATTACTAAACTTGGGATTTTATACATTTGTGTCCTGTGCCGATCAGAGTATTTTGTAACTAGCTTGTTTTCTTCCCTGTATTTTCTCTGAAGAGCCATGCAGGGCTGTTATACATTAAAATCCAGCTGTTCCCTATGTCCTTAAACTATGCAAGACAGTTTTATGTGAAACAGTTTGTCGAGGTAGTTGAGACTTGAAATCCAAAGGTATTTTAAAATCCATTTGTGTTGCAACTCAGAATAGAAAAAAAAATGTTCACTATGGAGATGAAAATTCTGGAAACTTTGTTTCAAACATCTTTAAAATATAAATTTGAGACCTGCTGCACACCATTGGGGTCAACATAGATTAAGATCAATTTATGATGACCAGAAAACATGCTTGTCCCTATATAACTCAATGTACTGCTGGAAAGTAACTCACATTTTAGAAGCATAATAATTACTTTCACCACTGATGATTAAAAGTAGAGCATTATATATTTTTCTAGGGCTTTCATTATCATCTTGAGGTTCACTTCCCTCCAGACATGGATCTTTTAACAGAGGATTAACTCTAGTTTCCCAGTGGAGTTTTACTGTAGGAATATCTTGGTTCTCTGACTTTCTCCTCTCAAAGGATTTAGATTAAAACGTATCTAGATTGGGTCAACTGTTGATAAGGTTTGTGATTTCTAGTAGATAAGAATACTTAATTATATATATATATAAAAATTCATTATATTATAGATTATCAGTATGGATCACATTTTCAAACCAGATTAATGCATAGTAAAATCAGAGTAATGCAACTAAAATTATTGCAGCTGCTCTAGAATTAAATCATGAGGACAGATCACTATCTGTACCCATAGGCAGTGTCTCTTATGTAAAAGAGGGATAAAAATCTTACATATATATATATTTATATATATAAATTCTACATATATGCCATAAGAACATCCATATTCAATCTAAAAATCATTCTCATTGATATCATCTTCACTTCAGGACCTAAGTAAGAATGCTCCAGGGTCTCTTTTGAACATGTCAGAAAATAGGTGCACTTTGGAACATCTCAGCATCCACTAAGATGTTATTTCTGAGCTCAAACACCCTTTAAAGGAAATTATTTTCGCCAACTAGAGCTGAATCTGCAAACTAAGATAAATTCTTCTCACCATTACCAGCTTCCTAAACTATCTCGCAACCATCTTACTGAGTGTGAGGAAACACTTAGTAATAAAATCATAGAATTGTCAGGGTTGGAAGGGACCTTCAAGATCATCCAGTTCCAACCCCCCTGCCATGGGCAGGGACACCTCCCACTACATCAGTTGCTCACAGCCCCAGCCAGCCTGGCCTTNCTTCTCTTGATGCAGCCCAAGACACCATTGGCTTTCTGGGCTGCAAGTGTCCACTGACAACTCATGTTGAGCTTCTCATCCACCAATACCCTCAAGTCCTTTTCTTCAGGGCTGCTCTCAAGCCAGTCACTGCCCAGTGAAAATCAAAGGCTCTTACCTGGGGAAACCGTAGCCAGATCAGTGGTTGACTGAGACCGTGATGATGATGACAATGACCAGCAGAACGGCCAAGGCGACAGAGAGGAGGCAGCACTTCTTCTTCCTGGCTCGTAGCTAAGAGAAGAAAGACAAAGAAATAAAATTATGGACATTTTAACATTGGTCTGGAGGTGTTCCATCTGTTTTCTGGCTGCCAGGAGAAGACTGTCTCCTGTAAGATCTAAGGTCTCCATACAATGAAATCTAGCCAAGTAATAAGGGAAGCTGTTTACAGGTAGACAACTGCACCTCCAGCAATAACCACCCTGATTTCTGTCAAACATGACATGGTAAAAGAGATTCTACAGGGTTTTAATTGTGATGTCTGTTTCTTCTTAAACTCAACCTTCCAGTGATCTCCATGGACATAATATTGTTTGCTCCTATTTAAAACTATTTTGCACATAGTTCAATTCTTCTTCCTCCTTTTTGGATGGACATAATATTGTTTGCTCCTATTTAAAACTATTTTGCACATAGTTCAATTCTTCTTCCTCCTTTTTGGGTGGATTAGAAGAAGGGTGTTTTCATGATCCTACAGTGTCAATCATCCTCTTATCCAACACATACACACACAGAATAAAGTAACTTCCATGAAATAAGTTAACTCAGATATTTGCCCTCAGACCAGTCAAACCAGTCCTCCAGCCTTGATAACACCATATTGAGGTGATAAACCAAGTACTTCCATCCAGAGAACTCTACCTTTCTTACAACTGCAGCAGCACCCTCTCAGGAGAGATTATGTCCATATTACTGCTATTATCCACTTTTCCTCCCTTTCTTCCCTTAATGAGCCCTCCCAGTCTGCCCCAGATCCTTTGCTAACTGGTTTACACCACATTTCATTTCCATGGTTCTCAAGCTATTTTGTTCTAGAGATGTTTAGGTCTCTTCTACTGGAGGAGACTCATCTCTTTCACTGGTGCTCCAAAATCCAGTGATTCATCTTGGTTCTCCATTTATTTTTTAATTACTCACACAGAAATTTGGGGTTGGAAAAAAAAAAAAGGTGCTTTAAATATATTATTCCATGCACATGTGTTAAGAAGGATCTTTTTTTTCAGGTATGCTAGGAAGGAATGTGCAGGAGGAACATTATCCTCACCCTCACCAAACTCTAGTTGAGGGCATCCATTTGTATATATATATTTGTATATATTTCATTTTATTATTATTATTTGCATTTAAGCTGTTGCAGTTTTCTAATCCCTAAGTCTCTCTCCCTTTTTCCCTTTCTCTTCCCCTTTGGGGTTAATAGAGAGCATCTGTCACTCATCTAGAGGATGGCCCTGACACCAAAACTTGACAACTTGCAGCCTTCATTTCTAGAGGGGTAAATAAATGCATTCTGAAAGCTTAATGCATTAGACAACAGGCTTGCTACAGCATCCTCTTTTCTTTTAACCTTGGTTAATTCCAAGCCAAACCAGGAAACCTCTGCTTGAAAGTGAAGACTCTATTAAACCACCTTGATGTCCTTGTCCACTTTAAATCTGCCAGAGCCTTTCTTTGGTCAGCAGAGGATGCTACTGGGTCATTCAGCTTCAAGCAGCATCCTCAAATATTCCTAACCAGAGTTTCAAGGGCTCTATAGTGATCACTTCAGATGGTTTTTCCATCAGTCCCTTTGCAGAGAAATTCCCTTTATTTTTTTCCCCCTCTTTCTAGCATTGCAAAGTCATATTCACTCTTATCTTGCACTTCATGTAGTCTCCCCCATTCCCTTTTTTTCCTCCTTTTAACTAGCATAAAACTCAACCACAAACAGACTAACCAGAGGGTAGGAGATGCAGCTGAGCTTGTATTCTGGTACCTGGTCCACATTTTATAACCTGGTCCTGGCTGGTAAATCAGGATAATGATTCCTGCTCTGTTTACAACATCTCTTAGTGGGTTTTAGTATCACTGTCCTTCACAGTCACCTAATTTGTTGCAGGATTCACCTGTTAATTCCTAGTTCTTTCTTGACTTTATATTTCAATAAGGACATTGTTCAATTTTTGGAGTCCCTGTAGTCTCCAGTCATAAATTTGTACGTGCTGGAGGGGCAGTAGAAGATGAGACCTGCACACACTGGGGAAGAGAGGCCATGTACCCCAGCTTCTTTTTGTCACTTAGGTGGAAAAATACTGACATACAAGCAATCATAGAATCATAGGATGTTTGAGGCTGGAAGGGACCTCTAGAGGGCATCTGGTCCAACCTCCCTACACCAGCAGGGACATCTCTACCTAGGGCAGGTTGCTCAGAGCCCCAGCAAGCCTGACCTTGAAGGACTCCAGGCATGGTTCCTCCACCCCCTCTCTGGGCAGCCCATTCCACTGATCTATCACCCTCATGTTAAAGAACTTTTTTCTAATATCCAGCCTAAATCTCTCCTTTCCTAGCTTAAAACCATCCCTCCTGGTCCTATCATTAAAACCCCTTTTGAACAGACCTTCCCCCACCTTTATGTGGGCCCCCTTCAGCTACTGGAAGGTGCAGCAGTTCCCCTCAAGGTACAGGTTCAGAAAGATCTATGTAAGAATCCCTTCGTGCATGACTTGACACTCCACTGGGTTCACCAACCCTGGCCTGAAGAGGACAAGCTGACATTTTAGTGAGCTTTTGTGACCCATTCCCTGCTCAAATCATAGAATGGTTTGGGTTGAAAGGGACCACCAGAGGTCATCTGGTCCAACCTCCCTACAATAAGCAGGGACATCTCCAACTAGGGCAGGCTGCTTAGAGCCCCATCAAGCCTGACCTTGAAGGACTCCAGGGATGGGGCCTCCACCCCCTCTCTGGGCAGCCCATTCCACTCATCTATCACCCTCAGATTAAAGAACTTTTTCCTATCAGAGCAGAAAGATGTTAGCAGAGAGTAGGTTGGACAGATGTTGTTCACCATGTAGACCACAGTGTGGGAAGCCTCACTTGAATATTAGTTAAATATACACTAATAAACAGTGCACATAATACATATAATGAACTCTGGTTATTATCCCTAGTTTAGGGTAACAGAATCTGGTTTCTAAACTGAGAATAAAAATGATGTCTTAACACTTGAGGGAAGTTGGGAGACTTGGGTTTACATCCATTTTAAGCCAAAGAAGTGGAGACACATGTCATGAGTGGAAGTATAGCTGATCTCAAGAGAATTCTAATGGAAAAAAATACAATTCATGATGTCAACCCTTGAACAAAGGCTAGTTTCTGCTGACATGGAAATGGTGAACCATATGCAAACCTGTAATGGGATCATTTCTCACCAGGACAAGCTCCTTAGAATCATAGAATCATTATAGTTGGAAAGGACCTCTAGGATCATCAAGTCCAACCTTCATCCCAACATCTCCCTAACCACCAGTCCACAGCCTCAAGTGCTACATCTAATGTTTTCTTAAACCCCTCCAGGGATGGTGACTCCACCACCTCCCTGGGCAGCCTGTTCCATCAGCCAGACACTAGTAGGTTTCTGCTTCAAAACTAGTCTCAGAACAGCAGGGCCACAGTCACAGAAAGTTTTAGGAGAAAAAAAACACCCCACCAAACCACCTGTAAAATGAATCATTTATTTTACAACATAATTCTCCAGGGAGCTTTGCATTTTGATGCCATTTCCCACGCATCCAACTAAGCCACAGTTGATTTCCCTCATCTTTTTCCAGCTCTTTCTACCCTCAACTGAAGATCTTTCTTTTTCACACTGTATTAATACTATTGCTTATTCTCCTTGACTTTCCTGGGCTCCAGCACAGGAATCTCTGAGGCAATGTGACCTCCTCTCAGCTCCTACAACCTCCACTCACGGAGCAATTGTAAGATAATTTTACCCAGCATCTTCCACTTGCACTTGAAACACACTTGGCAGCTCACCAAAGAAAAGACATACCTAAGACTAGTGGCACTGCAGAGGTGTCAACAACTGAAGAATACTCTTAATACAAACAAAATTTTGAGGGTGTTCCCCCTAAATCCAAAGAATTATCAAGAAAAGCTGAAGGAGGGTTTTTTTTCATAGACTTGGAGATTTTGCAAACACTCCTAAAGCAATAAAAAGTTATGGCTGCATTCTCCTTATTTTTATTTTTCCTGCTAAATTGCTCTGGCCACATATAGAAGACACAAGAATTTAACAAATCTCCTAAAATAAATGTTCCTTCCTTGAAAACTTGTTTCTCAAAACTACATTTTGGGAAACGTTGACTCCCCATCACTTAAAATGAGGACCTAAATAGAGAGATAGAAACCAATGCAACAAATAAGATTTCAAGCTGAATTAGGGAAAAAATTTAAAGCTAATACCAGAAAGTATTATCTTCTGCTAGGAAATGCAGGAGAAATAATTATAAGCAGCACTATCTGATTTCATTTTAATTATATTAGCTTCTTCTGAACCTTGAATGGGATGCTCTGGCACTGCTCTGGTTCTACAGCTCTGGCCCAACCTGTTGTAAACCTATTTCCCATAACACCTCGAATCTGTTGATTAAATTGGAGCTAATCTATTTTCATTGTACACATTTTCCCAAGATGAAAAGAACTCAGCGTGGGACAAAAAAAAGCCTAATCCTGTAGTAGGATGTAATGGCTTTTTACAGTTATTTTTGCCAGGCTCTCAGGGTTTTTTTTTAGTAAGACCGTATAGGTAAAGATATATTTTAATCCTGGCAGAAGCTCTTTAAGCACACATGTGAAATAGGAGTGAAAAGCAGAGAAGGAATGAGCAAGGCTATTTAGGGACACGCTTTATATTGACAGGAGAACTGGATGTGACTGAGCCTGGAAGAAATCTTTGCCTCACTGTTTCATCAAAATCAGCCGCAAGTTGTATCTTCCAGGCTGCAAAATATTTCTTTTTCTCGGGGGTGAAACGTCAAACGTTGGAAGACGTTTTAATTATGTCACAACAGATCGTTAAGTAATTAAAAACCATTAAAACCATCACGGCCCCAGGCCCAGAAAAGCAAGTTTCATCTTGGAAATTCCTCAGCAAACACATTCAGAAGGAGGAAAAAAAATGGTTTATTGCTAAGGATTCAAAAGGTAGTTAGGACAAGGCAGAAATATTCATAGAATCATAGAATGGTTGAGGCTGGAAGGGACCTCTAGAGGTCATCTGGTGTAACCTCCCTACACCAGCAGGGACATCTCTACCTAGGGCAGGCTGCTCAGAGCCCCATCCAGCCTGACCTTGAAGGACTCCAGGGATGGGGCCTCCACCCCCTCTCTGGGCAGCCCCTTCCACTCATCTCTCACCCTCAGATTAAAGAACTTTTTTCTAATATCCAGCTTAAATCTCTCCTTTCCTAGCTTCAAACTATTACTCCTTCAATATTAGGAGAGACCAGAGGAAAATTTTTCCTGTATTTACATAGAATAGAAATGAGTCAAATCAGTAAGTGCTTAATTCACATATGGAAAAGCAGCATCATGCTTCTCTACCATCCATGGATGGGTTACACCATACACTGAAAGGCAGGAAGGTTGGGATTTCACAACCAGCTCTACTAAGGAAGGAAAAAGCCCTAGAAATAGAATATTTTAGTTCAGGCAGGGATCTGTAGTAGAACAGCTGCTCTATACAGGGAGCCTCAAAGCATATGAGCTACTTCAGAGTGGAGTCATACCCTACGACTCCATAGTTGTGGTACTTTCTAGGTCACAGAATCACAGAATGTCAGGGGCTGGAAGGGACCTCCAAAGATCATCTAGTCCAACCCCCCCACCAGAGCAGGATCACCCAGAGCAGGTCACACAGGAACACATCCAGGGGGGTTTGGAATATCTCCAGAGAAGGAGACTCCACAACCTCCCTGGGCAGCCTGGGACAGTGTCTGGCACCCTCACCAGGAAAAAGTTTCTTCTCCTATTGATGTGGAATTTCCTCTGTTCCAGCTTGCACCCATTGCCCCTTGTCCTATCATTAGATACCACCAAAAAGAGCCTGGCTTCATCCTCTTGACACTCTCCCTTTACATATTTATAAATATTAATGAGGTCTCCCCTTAGTCTCCTCTTCTCCGAGCTAAAGAGCCCCAGCTCCCTCAGCCTTTCCTCACCAGGGAGATGTTCCACTCCCTTCAGCATCTCTGTGGCTCTGTGCTGGACTCTCTCCAGCAGTTCCGTGTCCTCCTTGACCTGAGGGGCCCAGAACTGGACACAATATTCCAGCTGTGGTCTCCCCAGGGCAGAGTAGAGGGGGAGGAGAACCTCTCTGGACCTACTACCCGCACCCCTTCTAATCCACCCCAAGATGCCATTGGCCTTCTTGGCCACCGGGGCACATTGTTGGCTGATGTCCACCAGAACTCCCAGATCCCTTCCTCCTACGTTGCTCTCCAGCAGCTCAGTCAGAATTGGGTGAGTTCCATCATTACCTAAATTAATCTCACCGATACCCCACCTTCCGATTCCATCTCTCCTTGTTCTTAGCCCTTGGACTAGGGTGAGGATGATGATAGCAGAGAAAGAGCATCACCCAAGATGGTTAATCCAAGACCACACGTCTCTGTTCCCCCCTCCTGCAATGCCTTTGACATACCCTGGGCTTTTCAGTTGGGTTGTATGGAGAAGAACCTGTCTCCTAAAGAACAAGGTCATTTTTCAGTCATTTCTTCAACGTGTTATTATGATAAGCAAGCAAAAAACTACCCTTGAAAGATTCACTGAGACCACCCAATTTCACCTGCAGAAATGCTCCTGCCTATTTTAAACATAGTTTTAAAGTAACAAATAAATAATGAAGCACTTTACAACAGAGCCAGGGACACGAGAACATTTGAAAGTACAATTCCACTACTCGAGCAAACAAAGAGTTGAAAATCTACCTGCTCTGGAGATCTATCCAGCAAATAAAACCCCAAAATAATTTAATTTAGCAACCACACACTAATAGCCTCTGGTTACCAGGTCAGGTCCTTTGAAGGGCCTCTGCTGGGCAGTGAAAACCCCACCTTGATTAATTTTCAAGTGCTGTTTCCTTCATTGTGAGATTAACAAATCTGTTTGACATAAAATGGTGCACTTTATATGCAAATCTCTGTAGAGAGAGTTTTGTGACATTAAAGAGCTCCAGACAATTTTGTTCCCCCTCTCCCTTGGAGGTCATTTGGAATTGCACAAAAGCATTTGTCTGTGCCCTTAATCTGCATTTTGAAAGCTAATTTGAGGTCTGCTGGATGGAGAGCCCAGGTCCTTAATTACGTTTGGACGTGTTTGTAGAGATGATATTATGAATCCAAAGCTCCTGTCACTCCAATATGCACCAGCAGAAACTCTGCTGAAGGCTGAGGGGTTCTCATGGGGGGGAAAAAAAGGAAATATCAGAGTAACACAGCAGAAAATCAGACCTAGATGTGTATTTACCTCCAAGCACTATATAAACATACGGAGGGGAAAAAAAATCCCCTTACATTTGCAGCAGTGTTGTCATTGTTATTTTTGTTTTATATTCCATTTACACTGATAAGATCCCTTAGCTAAGGCATCCACAATCATCTCTGATAAGAGAGTAAACACACTGTGTTATTGCCATGGAAGTGAAGAATATGACCTTTAACGTGTGTACAAATTAAAATGCACTGACCAAATTTGGTGACCTTTATGGTAAAGCTTCCTTATAGAGTAACAATGAATTTGCTATTAAATATCACTGCTCCTGCAGACAGCCTAGAAAAGGCCAGTAATATTATTAAACACTTTCAGTGTTTTTAAATGAGAACGAAGGAGATAAATTGCACATGAGTAAAACCCACAAGATGGGAGAGCAACAATAAAAGGCCAGCCCACAGCAGCAGGGAAATAACACTTGGCTTTGATGCATTTTATTTTGTACCTTGACTTCCACACTATTTGGACCAAATTCAAATTTCCCCTTAGATGCTGTTTCTATATTTGCCACTTTCCACTATTCCTGCATTCTTCCCATTCCCCACAAGCCTCTTCACAATTCCCTCCTTCAATATATAAATATTCATTGATATTCTTTGCATACACCCCAGGTGAAGCCAACTGCCACCTATAGGTATGTATATCATATATGTATGTTCAGCATATCTTATTAAGTCTGTATTTTTCTGCCACATGGCTCTTCAGGGAGTGATAACCACTCAGGATTACATTTTCCATGCTTGAAGTCAAGCTATTTTATTTAAATGAAATTATCACAGCCAAATCAAAGAAAAAAAGACCCTATTTGAAAATGTCCAAGTGTCTTACTCTGGAAAAGAGAATTAAAACCTTTTCTCTATCTTTGGAGAAAGATGGGGAATGGGAGGAGGAATAGGGAGAAAGAATTTTGTCCCATTAGTGAGGGTGCACTTTTTAGTGTTTCTAGGAAATTTGGCCCAGCTTGGGAAATATATGACTTTTCTCAACCCCTAATTGATGACACTCATGCCTACTTCAAGATCTGAGATAAATGTCACCACCTGCAACAGTCTCCTGGCAGGGTGAGGATGGGAGCATCAAGTTTTCTGTGTTGGCTCATGTAGAAGCAGAGAGAGGCTGATGTTAAGCCTGTAAACACAGATTTAATTGCTGCATTTTCCAACTTGTGAATGCTTGAATTAGCAATCTTAATATTCCCTTAATACACTTGTTTTTTAAATGGCTGAGACATCGTTTGTAATAACACATGATAATGGCTTACATTTCTAGCATGTCTTTCAAGGCAGCAGGGCCTCCAATGTGATTTACAAATTCACTATAAAGAGGATTATTTTTTTTTCCCCCAGCACTGGAATGAAGCCACTTACCTCTGGCAGCTGCTTAAATTCTACACAGCAAATCAAGCCAGCAGTTTAAAGCAGGTAATGACTATTGTGTGCACCTGAGACACCAGAGAAGCTGCATTTTCCCCAACCAGAATTTGCCCAAGGTAGCAAAGAAATTGCCCTGATAGTTTTGCAGAAACCACCTTCAGAAACTTAACAGCCCACCACAGGCAGGCTCAGAGAGACTTTAACTCCCCCAACAATTCCAACCCAGAGAGAGCTGATGGAAGCAGAGAAAAGAGAATTATTCAACTGCATTAAAGTGTTGTGCTCTTGCTGAGCTGGGTCTATTGGGTGGATTATGTTATTTTATGAGTGGGACCACTTGGTTAGATTGGAATGGACAATCTAGGGGTCATTGTGTTGCTGGTCTCAACATCTTGAGCCCAAAAGTTCAGCCAGCTTTCAACCCACCTCACTTATTAGTCTAGATGTCACCAGTTTTTCTAGGAGGGACTGATGAGCCAGGGCAGAAAGATGTATTTGTAGAACCAACTGAGGAAAGATTTGGCTCATCTGTCCTGAAAAATGCTTGGGCTCCCCAAGTTGGCTCCTTATGTCAATAACAACCAGATCTAGCATCACACAAGCTTCGAAGGAGCAGAGCCAAAGAAAGTATTAGTCTGGCTCAACTCCATTGGTGTTAATGGAACTACTCCAGTACACCCTATGGGATTCTGGTCCAAAGAAGTTATTATCTCCTTAGTACCATGCGTATAGCTATATGCAACATTTTTATTTGAAAATACTAAATTTATACTAAATTTGACAATACTAAAAATTAAAATGGGTGGAGCATCAGCCAATGAGGGATCTTCAGAGCATCCTCAAACAAATGGAAGTGTCAGATAAAGAAAACAAAAACATTTCTGGGGGTAGAGGAAAAATTCATAATAATATTTTTCATACTGGGACTGAAAGGAATTTTTATCTTCAAAGCACAGTGTTCTTGAACTAAGACCAGACTTCACATCTCAGCAGTAATTAAGACAAATTACCCTCCATGCAAGTCTTCAGGCACCAAAGAACAAACTGAAGGTTTAAGCTGGTCTGATGCTATCACCAGGAGGCAGCCGTATATATAAACATCAGTCAGTACATTAGACTAAATGAGCCATGAAAAAGCTCCTCCCAGTCCTATGAATCACAAGTAAACCAATTTTTGGAAAGGGTTCCAGGAAGTTCTGTGCCATCAACACCTCAGAAAGTCAGTATTAGGGGATGATGAATCTCCAGAGTGGAAATGTCATAGACCCATAATGGGCAGTGTTCTGTGTTTGTATTTTCATCAGATCAATCAACATGATTGAAAAACAAACAACCCAAGAAGCAGCAAAGACTTGGGCTACTTGTTTCAAATTCTGCCTGTTTTTTCTTTACTGCATCCATTGATTAAATACAGGACATTAATTCTCATCACCATAGAATCAGAGAATGTTTGAGGCTGGAAGGGACCTCCAGAGCTCATCTGGTCCAACCTCCCTCCACCAGCAGGGACATCTCTACCTAGGGCAGGCTGCTCAGAGCCCCATCCAGCCTGACCTTGAAGGACTCCAGGGATGGGGTCTCCACCCCCTCTCTGGGCAGCCCCTTCCACTCATCTATCACCCTCATGTTAAAGAACTTGTTTCTAATATCCACCCTAAATCTCTCCTTACCTAGCTTAAAACCATCACTCTTGGTCCTATCATTACAAACCCTTTTGAATAGACCTTCCCTTCTAGACCTTCACTAACATCACTACTACTCTAGTAGTATCTCTACTACTATTAAAACACTCCCATCATTAGGACATCAAGCAGTGGTTGACAGGCACAAATTACCATGTGTTACTTCATCATGTTGTAGAACAGAGCTGAATTTTGCACTGAACTTTAAATAGATCTCTAAACATGGTAAATAAGGTTTTTCTGGTACTAAGTCCAAAGAGGATAAAGGCAAAAAAAAAAATTCCGATAACAAGATTAAGGATGTTCCTTAAAAAGGAACCTTCAAGAGAACCACCAGATTTTGCCACCAGGAATACTATTAAAGCTCAAGAGTGATTCCTCCTCCCAGGCATGCTATTTTTCCCCAGTTTACAAGCAGCCACCATGTCTCTACTGCTCCTTTGCAGCATGAAGACTACTGGGAGCAAAGTGCTAAGGAACAGTGAGTAAATTAAGCTGAGACCAGACATGAAAATGCAACTCAAGGAATGCACACCTCCACACTTAGCACAGCAGAGATCTACAGGCAGACTAAAAGCTCTTCTACAGATTTTTTTACCCTATAAATACCTTTATGTGGGTCTTTACCCATTCAAAGTAGCTCTCAGAGACAAGCTGAGAGTCTTAATTAATTGTCAAATCAGCATCAGTGAAGGACAAAAGGATATTCCCTTTCTTCTACTTAGTAATGTCTGTCACAAGAAGTGGATAGAGCCACATGTAGTGGAATATCAGTGAAAATAAGAAGAAATAGCAATAAAATATTATTTTATTGGGTCAGACAGAATTGTATTTGAGGCAGCATGTAAAAGCCATGGAGAATTGGTTAGGCTCTTGAAATTCTTGAGCTAAGCTTTTGTTTAAACCCCAACAAGCTCTTCAAGGTTTGGGTAGTATTTGTAGTCTCTGTTATTTTTTCCCTTTTCTCATTGGCCTGGGAGCTTTCAGTTTTCTGACGGATTAAATGCACAAATGCCAGGAGGTAGCCTTGAATTGATGCTGCACTTGTTCCTCTATGAGAAAGAACAAAGTATTGGAAAATTTTGTGTGAGATAGTGTTCTCTGGAGGTTTTCTGCTCAGATTTACAGGGGGAGATCCAGGGAAAGTCAAACAAAGAGCATAAGAAGAGTTCAAGACTTGTAAGAAAAGCCTTCAAATATAAAGACCAAAAATAATATCTCAGAAGAGCAGGTAATGCAGAGAACTGTACAGGAGGATATAGCACCTATGCCTCCTATTCTCATTAAATTTACTTCATTAAATAAGTAGAGCAAACATAGGGACACCTGTGATCATGGATCTCATTATTTGCTAAGATCAACATGCAAGCACTGTTGGATTTTTTTAATATCCCATTTATATGTGGATGGGTTTTTCTTTGCTGCTTTGTCTTTTTTTATTGGGTTTGTTGGTTTTTTTTAGGTAAACCAGTTCAGCCACTTCTAAGTTTAGAAGCTTTAACATCTTCCTGGGTGATAGCACCTCTAATTATGTAGGCACACAATAGTTATGGGTAGGGCACTGGATCTCATCTTGCAGAGGAATAAAAAATAGCTCCTGCCTTCTTCTCTCACTTATTTGGATCTCTCTGCAGCATTATCCTTAAATACATGTCCTAAACTGTATTTGACTCTGAACTTGATTTGACTCAGGCTTGCTGGGGCTCTGAGCAGCCTGCCCTAGGTAGAGATGTCCCTGCTGGTGTAGGGAGGTTGGACCAGATGCCCTCTAGAGGCCCCTTCCAGCCTCAAACATTCTATGATTGAACAATATCTGATAGGAAAGTTGAAAAGGAAAGGTGAAGAATATCTGATAGGAAAGTTGAAGGTGATCACAGCTCTAAATGTTTTACTGTTCAGCAGTTCTTGGTGACAAGACAATATTCATGATGCATTATTCACTACCACCAAAGCTGCATCTATGCAAAAAGCCTCATGTAGCTACAAATTATAATGGATTCTGAATAAAAGAAATCCTTGTTGGAAACAATGGAATATCAGCATTGCTTCACAAGTGGCCTTGGAGCCTGAGCCTGTTGGTCAAAATTATAAACCCCAGGTTTAAGCATTGGCAATACAGAGGACTTGTTAAGTGTGTGGTAAGAATTTGGCTGTGATAGACAATTTAACAGAGCTCTGTGAACATCACAAAGCACAGTGCCAACAGTCCATCCTACAGAGCACACCCATTACTAGCAGCAATGAGAGGACAAGGGTGACAGAGCCCTGGAACAGGCTGCCCAGAGAGGTTGTGGAGGCTCCTTCTCTGGAGACTTTCAAGACCTATCTGGATGTGTCCCTGTGTGACCTGCCCTAGATTCTATGGTCCTGCTCTGGCAGGGGGGTTGGACTTGATGATCTCCAGACGTCCCTTCCAACCCCTACCATTCTGTGATTCTATGACAATCTGCAAAAGACAAAGAATTAAATGAAATTATGAGTCTTTAAGGGTGAAATCAAAAGTAGCTTTCACATTTGAGTTTTATCTCATTGCAAGGATGAAGGGGGCAGATAACTCAGTGTATTAAATCCACTGTATCCTTGTGCACTTGTGTATGATTTCTGTTATGGTGCCAAGTTTGTAGCCAGTTTGCAAGATGTTAGAAAGCACATCTACTCCATCCATGGAGCACTTGTGAAAAAAACAATGTACAAACAATTCCTCCAATGACCAAGACAGCAGAGAGATGTGATTCTCTAGCATGGTAGAAGCAGGAGCACTTAGCCAAAAGACAACATGAAACCCAACTACAACCAACTTTAAGCCAAGAAAAAGAAATTTCAGTTACATACCATCTAAAGAAATCTTTGTAGACATGCACAGCCAACAAATTAATGAACTGTCAAGGCCAACATTTTTTTTGTAGTTCAGGTTTTCTTAAAGAATATGCTGGGTGGTTCTCCAAGGCTGCTGAGAGGATATTAATCAGTTCCCAGGACAAGGCTTATCTGCATATTCTCCTAAACTTATCTACAAATTCTCCCAACCTCCTGGAAACTGAATGGAATGATTGGTTTAAAAGTTTCTAAAGTAGTTCTGAGCACTTCCACCTTGAAACCTCCATGGGAGATGGTGCTATTTGGAGACCAATTCAAAGGCAATTCTCCAGAGAAGGAATTTTTGAGGTTGACATTCAAGAAACCAGGTATTTTTAAAGACACTAGAGAAGTGAAAGGAACCTCTGAACTTATTAAGTGTCCCAGCTTTTCTACAAGCAGCTGATCAAAGCTTTGAACTCTCCATTCCTTTTCTCCTGGTGTCTATGACAAGAGCTTAAAGAGTTGAGCTCCACATGGGAAAAAGACTATATAGATATCTGCAGGGGTGTGTGTATATTTTCCCCTTTCTGCTTGTCAAAGCCTCTAGACTTAACATATTAATTTACTGAGTTTAACTTTTTAATGCTAGCTCCTTTAAGTCATTAGAGCTCCTTTTTTCATTCTAATCCTCTTATTTGGTAATCAGTCCGAGTCTGTATTTTTAAAAAAATAGTTTAAAGTTTCTGGGGGAGATCAAGGAGAGTTTCTCTTGCTCTACTTCACAAACTCCCAACTTATTATTAGCCAGGGGTTCGGTGCAGTGGTTTGCTGCACTTCTTTATTTCTTGTATGAATGGAAATGTTACTTTTCTTTTCAATGCATTATGACTGTTGCAAGCCGACCAGAAGAGCTAGAGATATTAAAATGGATATAGAAAACATCATAATAGCTACTCTAATGTGCTTCAACTGGAAGAACCACCAACAGACTCTTCTTCTTTAGTGAGTCATTCCTAAAATTGGCCATAATGCATTTCTTAATACTCCTAATTATTTGACACACAAGACTATCTTTGCACAAGAGATCCGAGAACATGAACTAATCTCCAGACACCAGGCAGATATTACATCACAAGCAACAAACTTCCAGTCACCTCTGACTCAGGTTTCTATTTCCACAGATAAATAAATCCACTTCTCACCATTACCAGCCTTCCTACTCTTCACTATATGTACTTTAAAAGGCCCAGGAATCATTAATGCATAATAACATCATACCTCAGCTTGAGTGCATCAAAGAAAAGTCTTCAAAATCCCTCAGTTATGGGGCACAGTAAAACTCTCTGAACAACAACAGCCTCTCAACAGAAGTTTAACAGCTCTCCTATTCCCTCTGTGATCTTTCAAACCCTATTTCAAGGCAGAACTTCATTTATCCACTTAAGCAAAAAGCTGTAGACAGCAAGCTGCTTACCCTTCTACTCACAAACGTAACGTTCAGTGGGGGAGGGAAAAAAACCCAGCAAAGAAGAAAAGAAGTCGGCATCAGGGCAGCCCCACATCAACTAATCTCTGCAGTGAATTAATTAAACAATTATATTAGCCCAGCCTTCACTTCTGACACGGCACAGCTGACATTAATTGGGCCACAATCAAGATAGTAATTCAGGTTAATTGGATTTCCACTGTCAGCAGCTATCAGCTTGTTTCAATATTGCTGCTGTCATTTAGGAAGAATTAATCCTGGATGACTTTATTGGACGGCACCGGTTGACAGCTGATGGAGCAGTGACGCTTGAGAAAGTTGGTGATTGCTGCTGAATAGGAGAGCTGGTTCCCTTTGTAGAGAGCCCCCAGCACTAGAAGGATGGGGACATATTGGAGCGTGTCCAGAGGAGGGCACCAAAATGATCAGGGGAATGGAGCATCTCTGGTGTGAAGACAGATTGAGAGAGTGGGGGCTTTTCAGCCTGGAGAAGAGAAGGCTCTGGGGGACCTTAGAGTGACCTTCCAGTATCTGAAGGGGCTACATAAAGGTCAGAGAAGGTCTATTCAAAAGGGTTTGTAATGATAGGACAAGGAGTGATGGTTTGAAGCTGGGAAAGGAGAGGTTTAGGCTGGAGATTAGAAAAAAGTTCTTTAACCTGAGGGTGATAGATGAGTGGAATGGGCTGCCCAGAGAGGGGGTGGAGGCCCCATCCCTGGAGTCCTTCAAGGTCAGGCTGGATGGGGCTCTGAGCAGCCTGCCCTAGGTAGAGATGTCCCTGCTGGTGTAGGGAGGTTGGACCAGATGACCTCTGGAGGTCCCTTCCAGCCTCAAACATTCTCTGATTCCATGATTATTCTCCTGCCACTGCATGGTGGGACCCAAACCGTGCTCCATAAAGCATTGGGAGAGTGATGTTTGCTGACTCCTGCACACACACACAGAGAAAAGGAGTGGGCTGGGGAAAGAAACAGCCATTGCCACCAAAATAGCTCTGCAAAAGGTCAGAGGGAAGTGCATGTTCCACCACAGCCTTCAGGCACACAGTGATTGTTTGGCTATTGCTACAGCAACAAAGGATTCAATAATACAACACTTCACATGCTGCAAGAGCTGAAATGCCAAGCTTGATCTAGAGTTATTTGCTTTTCTCCATTCATAATAGGCCATTACTTTGGTTAGCATCTGATAACATAATTTATTCAATCTGTTGCCAGAACGTCTGCAAAAATGTCAAGGAACTTACGAAGCCAAGTTGTTATTTATTAATAATTTGAAAAAAACCAAAAAAACACAGGCGATGAAACGGTTGTGGGGAAGTGTGTGTGGGAAGCTAAAAATTAAAGTATAATATGAAAATATTTTAGAGTGTTCCATAAGGAGTAGTAGGAATACATTATGTTTCCCAAAAAGAAAAAGCAATTTCAACTTACAGAAAGAAAAAGCCTTCACACCAAGTTCTATTAGACTATGTAATTATTCCTCAAGGAGGAAAATATACATATATACTTAAAATTAAAGTACAATTTTAGATTATTCATGACAGAGTGCTAAAACATCGGATCAGAAGCAGCAACACCACTTTGAGAGCTGGACGGGGAAAATTTTCTATTAGAAATATGAGAAATTTATGGTGTAACTACTAGAAACCAGTTCTAGATGGATGGAGTACACAGATTCATCACAGAATTGCTATGGTTGGAAAAGACCTTCAAGATCATCAGCTCCAACTGTTGTCTATCACTACCAGGCCACTTCTACACGATCTCCTTGAGCATCATCTCTAGATGGCTTTTAAATACACCCAGGGATGGTGATTGAACCACTTCCCTGGGCAGCCTGGGCCAGTCTTTGAGAACCTTTTTGGTGTCAAAGTTTCTCCTGATGTCCAACCTAAACCTCCCCTGGTGCAACCTGAGGCCATTTCCTCTTTGCCCTATCACTTGTGAGACCAACACCCACCTCCCTACAACCTTCTTTCAGGAGGTCACCTCAGACAAGGTTCTGCTTCCAGCACAAGAGTCACCCAGGACCTCCTGACCATGAAAGTCCCTCATCACAGAGGAGTGAACAATCCCAAGCACAGACCTGGATTCTCCTTCCAGGCTTGGTAACACTTCCCCAAGTCAGTGTGACATGGGTTGGATTCTGCCTCAGTAAGGAGGTAAATATCGTAGCAGAAGAACTTTATGGACATTATGGCTGAAGATATTTTCTTGCTGTCAATCAGAGAGGTTTGATTAGGCAGAAGCATCCAAAGTGGGAGAGAAAAAGCCATTTATTATGACCTCTCTTCTGGCACTGCTGTGAGCAACACACGTGATGTTCATACCCTTTGAGGGTCTCAACTCTATGAACTTCTCCAGCTTTTTACCTTCTATTATAGCCAAGACCTGATTGCTTCCTTTGCCTTATTATCTTGGAAAATTCTTATTTTTAGAACCCATTTCTCTGTTAGGATGCAAATATAGGACTCTATTTGAAATTACAAGAATCCTTGCTGAAATCCAGCCTAATCTGAGTGAGAAGCAAAAAAAACCCCATCTAAATACATGATATTATTGTGTTTAATATCTCTGAGTCAGAGTCCAGCCATGCAGTAAGTGGTTGCTATTTAAAAGAAGACTCATAGTGAATGTCAGTGAATTGTTTTGTTTTGTTTGCTGTTTGTTTTGGGGTTTTTTTTTAAATCCACAATCCTGTTAAATCTTATTATATGCTTTATTAAATTGTGGGTGTAAATGAGTTTTATAGCCAGAGAGTCCCCAAATAAAGAGCCAAAATGCTGCTCTGCAAATGTACATTGCAAATAGTTTGTGCTTATCAGATCATCTCTGTGGTCACTGATTATGGATAAATATTGAATACAAAACTACATGGGTTTTAAATCTGTATTTTCCTTCTTAAAGTAGGATGGATGTGAGAAAAAGAAAATTTTAGGGTGACAGTGGCCACCGTTGACAGCAAATTAGACACTATTAATTCTGCTGCTTATAGAAAAACTTGGGTTTCAGACCAAGAATTTCAGAAAGTGCTTCTGTGATGCAGTGAAATCTAATTGCCTATTACCCGTGGAAACTATTACCTGGCCAAAAGGCTTGATATGTTTCATGGCAATATTGGAGGAAGAGAGATATAATATAATATAATAATATTAATTGATATTATATAATAAATATCATATTTATAATTCCATACAATAATAAATCATTTTCCCCTCTCCTATTCTAATGTCAATGCAAAGGTCCCATTTGGAGCTGGTCTCAGGTAGGTTCTCTACCAAAGGAAACAGAAGCCAGGACTCTCAGTCAAGCAGATAAAATGCTACATGAGGCTTTGGTTGGACAATGAGCACTGACAGAGGATTTTCTTCTCCATAGTCCCAGCCCTACATCCTTCGGAAGCTCTGGTTAGTAAATGCATTTGAAAAATAGGAGGAAAAAAGCAAGGAAATAGGTGTTAAACTGTATTTTTCATGTGAACCACAGGGGTGTGTGCCAGCAATGCCAGAGCAAAGCTAATGGGGGGTGGACATAAAGAGTCCTCAACAGAGATGTGAAATTCTGGAGCCCCTAGGACAAGAAAGATCTGGATGTGCTGGAAGGTGTCCAGAGAAGGGCCACGAGGATGATCAGAGGTTGGAGCACCTCTCCTACAAGGACAGACTGAGAGAGTTGGGGTTGTTGAGTCTGGAGAAGAGAAGGCTCCCAGGGGACCTTCTGGTGGCCTTCCAGGATCTGAAGGGGGCTACAAGAAAGCTGGGGAGGGACTTTTGAGGCTGTCGGGTAGTGGTAGGAGTGGGGGGAATGGATCCAAACTAGAGGTGGGGAGACTGAGATGAGACATTAGGAAGAAGTTCTTGCCCAGGAGGGTGGGGAGACACTGGCCCAGGTTGCCCAGAGGTGCTGGAAGCCCCATCCCTGGAGATGTTGAAGGCCAGGCTGGCTGGGGCTGTGAGCAACTGATGTAGTGGGAGGTGTCCCTGCCATGGCAGGGGGGTTGGAACTGGATGGTCTTGAAGTTCCCTTCCAACCCTGACAATTCTATGATTCTATGATTTTGGATTGCTGTTGCCTTTCAACTGTCCACTACCCTCTGATCTCTCATGCTTCAAGGAGCTCGTAGGTCATACCAATATTACAAAGAGCTGTCATCTTTAAAACCTGTCCTTGGCACTGGTGCCAAGAGGTGGGGAATAGGAAAACCCAGTGAAGCTGGAGCTGTAACTCCGATGCCATTCTGGGCATTCATCCACACACCTTGCTCCTTGCTGAATTTTATTTTATTTTCATTGTTTTCATGCAGATCTTGGAACTGTTTTCAGGTTTTGTTTAAATAAAGCTCAGAAGATGATCCAGATGGCAGGCAAGTGAATGTAGTGTTGTGGGGTTTTTTTTTTCCATCTTGGAAAGACACACGGATGATATTTCCAAGAAGGAAAAAATACCCACACCTTTTGCTCCACCTGTTCAGCAGCACAGAAGTTACATTAACAGATTGGTGGGGACATTTTTCATTATCTGTTTGTTTCACACAGCTAAACACCATGAGAATGGAATATTTAATTTTTTTTTTGATTGTCTGTACTCGTAGCTTAATCCCTCAGAGCACATTACCATTAATAACAGATCACAAAGAGCTTTGAGGTAGACAACAGCAGAAAAAATCAATGTGCTTCTCCTTGGATGCTTATGTAGAAATAGTATCTGATGTAGCTTATTCTTAAAAAACCCCATGAAAATATGTCTCATATTTACAGTATGAGGGTGTTACTGAAAAGACAGAATCAGGGGCATCCTTTTAACCTCCTGTTGGAGCTTACAAGGAAATGTGGGTAGGGATCTAGTACCTGGAATTTTCTGAAATGAGCAGGGATATCTGGAGCTTAACTCAAATCAACAGCCCATAAAATCCTTGCAGCTGGAGCATTTCTGGATAAATCAAACCCATGGAACTTAAATAATTCCCATCTTTCTGTAAATAGTTCTGTTGATCCCATTACCTGGGCTCAGGTGTTGACCTGTTGATCGTTGCCTTTTAGCTGCCATCAATCAATAAATGAGGGTGTGGGTGTGGTAGGAAAAGAAGAATGAGAAATTATGGTTTTTAAAGAAAATTTTAGGTTTTCTTAGACCTCTTCACATTTTTATTCAATTCTTCAAGTCTTCAGACTCTTTTGGTCCAAGAGAATAGAAGTTCTGGGTAAGTAGACTCTAAAAATCCAAGTCTCCCATAGGAAAGAAAACACCACAATATATATATGAAACAGCATATGTATATATATATATATATATATTTCCACTTCTCCATCATCTCCTGCCTCAGCTTGTGCTGGCATTACAAGAGAATTACACATCCAAGGTGAGATGTTCTGAGTCTTCACCAGGACAGTCAATGAAGATGCTGATACTGTTCTTAACCAGATTTGTCTTGAATTTTTGTTTGTGTCTAACTTTTCCCCAGCAGCTCAACTAAGATGATTCAAGACAAAATAGGTATAAGGCAGCAGTGAATTCTGAAGTGTATCTCAAAACAAAAGGCCAGAGATGTGTCAGAGGTCTAATACCAGAACAAGCACGTACTGTTGGGTGTTTCTTATGCATGTACAAACATTTCTGTTCTAGAGACAACTTGGCAGATGCTGAGCCCTTTCTTTGGAAGGTGAAGGGGGTGACTATGAGGAAAGGAGAGTGATTCATTTAATCATAGAACCACAGAATCATCAGGGTTGGAAGGGACCTTCAAGATCATCTCGTTCCAACCCCCCTGCCATGGGCAGGGACACCTCCCACTACATCAGTTGCTCACAGCCCCAGCCAGCCTGGCCTTCAACATTGCCAGGGATGGGGCTTCCAGCACCTCTCTGGGCAACCTGGGCCAGTGTCTCCCCACCCTCCTGGGCAAGAACTTCTTCCTAACATCTCATCAGAATCTATCCACCTCTAGTTTTGATCCAGAACCATAGAATCACAGAATGTTTGAGGCTGGAAGGGACCTCTAGAGTTCATCTGGTCCAACCTCCCTACAATAAGCAGGGACATCTCTACCTAGGGCAGGCTGCTCAGAGCCCCATCCAGCCTGACCTTGAAGGACTCCAGGGATGGGGCCTCCACCCCCTCTCTGGGCAGCCCCTTCCACTGATCTATCACCCTCAGATTAAAGAACTTTCTTCTAATATCCACTCTAAATCTCTCCTTTCCCAGCTTCAAACCATCACTCCTGGTCCTATCATTACAAACCCTTTTGAATAGACCTTCCCCTGCCTTCCTGTAGCCCCTTCAGGTACTGGAAGATCACTCTAAGGTCCCCTTGGAGCCTTCTCTTCTCCAGGCTGAACAGCCCCAACTCTCTCAACCTGTCTCCATACCAGAGATGCTCCATTCCCCTGATCACTTTGGTGGCCCTAAATAATCTCAACAACGGGTGAGCTGGGACCACATTTTGGATTTTTTACCCCTTAGCTTTCCCAGACAGTCAATATTTGGCCTTGCAGACACCCTTTGGTTTCATTGCAGCTTTATGTTCTCACTTGTAAAAGCACATCTGACACATGCAGAGGAAAACTAATCTTTTCTGGCCGAGTGCTGTCAGGTCAACCATGCTCGAAAAGCAAGAGGGGGTGTGTAAAAGGCAGACGTGCTGCGATGTTTAACTCTGCAGTGCTGAACTCATCGACCTGGCGTGACAAAGAACCCTTTCAACTTGCTTCTATGCTCCTGCTGGAAGTCCAGAAAACAAGCAAAAAAACCTGGAAATTCTTATGAAAACACCCCTAAGTGAAATTACATTTTTTTTCCTGGAAGACCAGAAACAAACCACTTTTGATGTGAAGTATTTTCTGATTTTACGAGGCTCAGGAAGGTGAGAGGGGTGGAGAGGGGGACAGTAAAACCTCTATGTCAAAGACACTGTTTCTTATTAAAGAAATATTAATAATTCAGACTTGCAGAATTATTTCTGAGCCATTATTGCAGAATAATTCATAATTTTGGATATGCAGTGCTAATAAGTAAAGCCTGGGAGCAGACGCAGTGCTGGGGATTTGTTCTAACCAGCAAAAGAAAACAGAGAAAATGAAGTTACTCCTTAACCACCTGCCTGTTGATGAGAGAAGATTAAAAAATTAAAGCCAGAATCTATGTTCTGAAGGGAAATTGCAGTTGGTGAGGAACGTGATTAACGTTGCAAGGAGCCACTAATAATGCATAAAAATTGCAGCTGCTCCTTTTTATGTCAGGCTGGTGTAGCCAAGATAAAACGACTTGGCTGCACCTGATTATGATGGATATAGATGAATTACTTACTGGATTGGAAACCTGCAGCTTCCAAGGCGTGAGTGATCATGATTTGATTACGTTCAACATGAAAACCAGAATCAGTTCTCACTCAGTAACAACTTAGGTGTATAATTGGTGCCTCCAAAGGGCACATCTCCCCAAACTGAGGAAGTTCTGAGAAGAACTCACAGCAGAAAGCACATAAATAGGAAAATGAGAAAGAAAATTGAGAGAACTAAGTGGCCAGCATGCCTTGATTTCATAATTAAAAAAAAAAAAAGAGAGTTTTAGTTAAATCTACACCCTGATTCAGTGATAAAGTTCAGGCATCTAGTTCTATATCCAGCGGCCTGTGGATGTCCCTGCACTGGTACCCACAGCTCTTACAATGGTATCACCAATGGCACATCCACAGGGGGGGTGAAGCCCCACGAGGGCCATTCAAAACCCCCCTTAATCTGTACTATCCTTAAGCCTCACTGATGATAGACAGGTTGATTAAGTATGTCTCATTTACTTAAGAGATGGAGCTTAAAAATATAAATGTAATATAAATAGGAAGAATGTAATGTCAGCTACAAAGAGAAGCTAAAGGCACCAGTGGAAACAATTCCTGGCCAGGCTAAAGAAACAAGTTTGGGGGATTTTGAGGAAAGAGAAATAAAAGAAGGTGGTGGAGTCACCATCCCTGGAGGGGTTCAGCAAACAAGTAGATGTAGCACTTGGGGCTATGGTCTAGTGGTCAGGGAGATGTTGGGATGAAGGTTGGACTTGATGATCCTAGAGCTCCTTTCCAACCGTAATGATTCTAAGTAACACAACATGGATCAAAAAAGAAAAATGATTTAAAGGTTGGAAAACTGTCTTTGGGTGAAAGAGAGAAAACTATGATCTGTAAATATTCGCAGGGACAGGAAAAAAAAAAGTCATCTATTAAAAATCTCTTTAACTTGATGGAAAAGACTTCAAGAGAGTGTGTAGCTGGAAGCAGACATCAGTTACCTTCTAATTAGAAACAAGGTGCAGAGCTTGTGAGGTTGGTTAACCACTAGAACAAATGGTGTAATTGTTGAGTCTGGTCTGCTAGTTAAGCCCGGACTTTAGTGTAATAGATGCTTTTAAAAAAACATAGTTATGAGGCTCAATGGACAAGTAATTGAGCTGATATATAAGCAATCAGACAGATGATCTAATTACTTATTAAAATTGATGAATTATAAATGTGATACACAAGATTCTGTGAAGTTTCAGAAGCACAGATTTCATCACTTTAACTCAAAGAAGGGGAAAAAAAGAGCATTTGAGGCATCAGGGGGGTGTGTTTGTGCAAAGCAGGAGGAATCTGTATTGACTGGATGTTGCACTTGTCCTGAACTTCTCCTGCATCATTCCCAAACAGACTCCTCAAAACTGTGCAAATGCATCCTGTGTAAATATATTCATAAAGTATGTCACTTGAGATAAAACTCCTTATTTCTATTTAGACTACATCTCAGCTGAAGTGCTCTAGAAACATGCAATTTAGATAGATCCATGTGAAGTGTGTTTATTTCTTAAGTGGTGCTGTCTACAATGCTGCTTTTAAAAAAAAAAAAAAAGGAGCATTGCATTGGGGAGAGGTGACTAAACCAGGGAGATGTGTTAACAACTGAACTCATTTATTGAGGAATTAGAATTATAGAAAGCATTTATGTGCTCTCCAGTGAAGGTTGGCAGCACTACACTACTTTCTTTGCAGGCAAAGTACTGATTTCATGAACATAGAGCAAGGTGCTCCATCCACACTGACTTCCAGAAGGACCCAGATCTGCACTCCCTTGTAAGATATCTAGGAGATAAGGTTTGTGTTCCCTTCAGTGGTATTTTGTGTGTGCAGAAAGGTCTATTCATGAGGCTTAAATACATTTTATGGTACATGTTGTTATGAAGAACTCTATGGCTATGTCTAAATTACATCTATTAAATACCCAGAGCACTTCCATGCTCCTGGAGAAGGGGAGAACTCCAATACATCCCAACATCATGACAGAGCAGATGTGTCTGTATATTCACTGCTCCAATGAAGAGTTGTGGGTCCTATGTGGGTACTAACCCAGTGCCAAGAAGTCTGCCCACAGTGCTCCTGGCAATATTGTGCTCATGACTCCACAGCCAGTTTCAAGGGGCTCTGGAAAGGAGGGTTGGACATTTCTGAGGAGAGGATGGAAGCAGTTCTGCTCCATTAGCCACTTCCAGTTCTTGCCTGCTCAAGAAAAAAATCCAAGGCAATAATACCCTTCATGTGGAGGTAATGGACACATTTCATCACTGAGCCCACAGCTGAGAGACTTCAGCAGAAGAAAACCTGTTGAAAGGAAGACAAAACCTCCTACTTTGGGTAGGGAAGAAATGCTGGCAAGTTCCACGTTTTGTTTGGAAACAACCAAAGCCTACAATGGTGCAGCAAAGAGGAAGAACCGTTTGGTGCCTGGAAAATCTCCATCTACTCACCTGCCTTCACACCTCCAGAAGGGAGAGGAGCTGCCTGGGCCATTTTTAAGTGGCAAACTCCTTTACATCCCTCTCTTTAAATGGATCCTGCTCCACTGACAGCGTTACTACGTCATTTTCCACTCTGCTATTCTGCAACAGCAAGAGTAATCCATCATTTACTTATCACAGGAGCAAAACAGACTTTTCTGGGAGGGAGTGTAAAAAAGTGCTACAATAAAGTAATTTTGCCAATTTGAGTGTTCCACTTGACAACTATTTGCATAATAAGGTTTTGCCAAGATAAGAAGATCGGTAATTTTCAGCAGCACGGAGGGGATTGAAGTTTTTAAGCTTTTTTTTTTGCCCACTATCTACACACTCGCAGACCTCCGCTCTTGATGTATGGTTCTTTTTAAAATCCTCCATCTGTCTCCGTTGTGTAATGAATTCTGTCACTCTCAATTGTGCTCCTGAGCAGTGAGCAGGGGAAGGGAGTTTGCATTTTGATTATAAAAAGTACCGTCAGCTCTTATTACAATGGAAAACCCATCTCCATGTGAAATTTTAAGGCACTTATAAGCTTAGTCTCCCTCTCAGAAGCTGCCTGTAGATCACGCTGTCACCATCTGACAGGGTGTGCAGGGGAGCAGAGGGTTGGGCTGCACTGCCACAAGAGAAGTTCAGAGAGATTGAAGTAAATCCAGTTCCCTCCCTAAGAAGCTCATGGGAGGGATACAGCGGCGCAAACACCGTCATGTAAAAGTTGTTCCACATGCAGCTTGTGCTGGAACTCTGGAGGAGAAGGATGGCAGCAGGAGATCAAGGCTGTCAGCTTAAGTCTCTTTCCTTCTCCTCACCCTCATGAGCCAGTTTATCTCATCCTTAGACTTGTCAGCAGTTTTCTATTTGGGACGATGGGAGGGCAGGAGGAAGATAAGCTGAGCTTTTACAGGTTAAGTATTAACAGACTTCTAGGGCCTTTGATAGCAAAGTGCTCTGGAAGGATTAGGATGGTAGAGAAAATGTAGAACACGTCTACACCGTGCTGGGGAGAGATCCTGGGCTGGTGAGAATGAACCAGCTCAATGCAGCTCACTTGGGGAGTTTCACTGTCACTCCTGCACAGTGAGAACTTCCAGATAAAGGGCCCAGAAACTGCAATAAATGAGCTTTACCTGAACATCCTGGCTGCAAATTTTCAGATTCAAGGTGTCCAGTGTCCAGCCAGCTTGATGGGCAACTTTTAGCACAATTTTAGCTCCAGATATGATGAGGGTGGATTTAGTTGGGTGAAGCAGATATTTGATAATCAATATAATCAATAATAGTCTAGACTATAGTGAGTATTAACTAGCGTAGTTCAAGATGCTGAGGGGATAAAGGGAAGAGGAGCCCAAAGCAAACCCCAGACTTTAAGAGAGCAAGTTGTGACCTGCTAAGGGAACTGGCCAGGAGATCCCTTGTGAGGTCTCTCTGAAGGGCAATGATGTTCAGAAAAGCTAGCAGAGTTTTAAAGACAGAATCCTTCAATTATGAGAATGGTGGGAATGGTGCATCCAATGGTGGATCCAAACTAGAGGTGGGGAGATTGAGATGAGACGTTAGGAAGAAGTTCTTGGCCAGGAGGGTGAGGAGACACTGGCCCAGGTTGCCCAGAGAGGTGCTGGAAGCCCCATCCCTGGACATGTTGAAGGCCAGGCTGGCTGGGGCTGAGGAACTGCTCTAGTGGGAGGTGTCCCTGCCCATGGCAGAGGGGGTGGAACGAGATGATCTTGACGGTCCCTTCCAACCTTGACAATTCTATGATTCTGTGATCCCAACACTCAACAAAGCAACCAGACTTACCAGGAGACAAGCTTGGCTGTGCAGAAAACCCATGAGAGGGCTCCAATGCAAAAAAGACAGCCCTCAGGAGGTAGAGTAGCAGGCTGTGAGCAGGAGGTTGAACTACAGACCTGCTGAGGTTCCCTCCAACCTGAATTACCACATGATCTTATGTTGTTCCCCTGGTGACCAATCATCACTGTGCATTTTACCTATCAAACCCAAATTAAGAGCTAAACAATCCTGAAAATGAAGACGCCCTTTTATTTATAGTTCAGGATTTATGTGTCTCTGGCCTATAGTCCTGCATCTGGGGAGGAATAACCCCATACATCAGTATGGGCTGGAGCTGACTGACTGTAAGAGGACTTGAGGGTCCTGGTGGACACCTAGTTGCACATGAGCCATGTTTATGCACGTGTTTATATTGGTCATCCCTCTGTCCTCTTATTACAACAGTCCAGAGAGAACCCTTAACTGATATGTAGAGCAGTTAAAGACCAGCTGTGCCCAACAAGGTCACAAGCAGAAGTGGTTAAACACTGTCTGGAAGCTACAAATGCTGCTGCTCACTATTTTGCAGCCTGGAACACTATCTGCCACATGAAGGTGGGAACTGGCACGTTTAAAACTCCCTGTTAGAACCCTATCTGTGCCTCCTCACCATTCCTCAATCCCCTCCCTTCTAAATCCCTTTGTAAAACCCACTTTCTGGCTGACAGCCTCTTATACCCTTAGCAATAAAGAGCTTTAAAAGAAATAATCACAATAACCAACTAATAAACATTCTTCATTATTTCCAAGATGATCATAATCCTCAGCACTCGCGTTGCACTTTATATATTCAAGCACTTTATAATCATTAACTAATTAGTCCTTGCAAAGCTCATCTAAATATTATTATCCTGTTAACACAGAAAGAGGAGCTGTAAGAGAGAAGGTAGAGAATTTACCTAAGGGCATACATCAAGCCATTTGCAGAGACAAGATTGGAACCCAGCTCTTTGGCATCCTAATCCTTGGCTCATATCCCTCTTGCTGTCTCTGATAATATGGGCTAAATTATACGATAGTGGGATCATTTCCTTTAATATTCATCCCCCAAATGCATGATGTTGAATATTACATTTTGTCTCTTTGTTGTCCTCAGGATCACTTCTTTCTTTCCCCCTCCCCTTCTGCACTGATATTACCTCCTGCCTTTATACCATGAGCAAACATCAGTAGCCCCCAAGGGTCTAGCTCCCATTTGCACACCAGCACTATGATAATCATCTGTGCCATGTTATCCAACAAACACGCTGTGTAAAATTCTGACATGCATGTTTGAGCAGGGGGAGGAATCTCTGTGTCTGGTGGGAACATCCTTATCAATGGTTCACAGACAGAAACTCAGCCCTTCAGTACTCCCCTTCTTCTGGTGCCTCAGCTTCACAAGGAGAACTGAGGGATGATTTCATAGAATGAATGGCATGGAATGGGTTGGGTTGGAAGGGATCTCCAAAGGTCATCCAGTTCAACCCCCCTACAATAAGCAGGGACATCTCTAACTAGGGCAGGTTGCTCAGAGCCCCATCAAGCCTGACCTTGAATGTCTCCAGGGATGAGGCCTCCACCACCTCTCTGGGCAACCTGTTCCACTGATCAACCACCCTCATATTGAAGAACTTTTTTCTAATATCCAACCTAAATCTACCCTTTTCTAGCTTAAAACCATCACCCCTCATCCTGTCACTACAAACCCTTGAGAACAGATCTTCTGCCTTCTTATAGGCCCCTTTCAGTTATTGGAAGGTTGCTATAAGGTTCCCCTGGAGCCTTCTCTTCTCCAGGCTGAACAACCCCAACTCTCTCAGCCTGTCTTCATAGGAGAGGTGCTCCAGCCCTCTAATAATATATGTAGCCCTCCTCTGGACACATTCCAACAGATCCACATCTTTCTCCAAAGCTGGACACAGTGCTCTAGGTGAGGTCTCCCCAGGGCAGAGCAGAGGGACAGAATCACCTCTCTCCATCTGCTGGCCACACTTTTGATGCAGCCCAGGATGTGATTGACCTTCTGGGCTGCAATTGCACATTGGTGGCTCATGTCCAGCTTTTGATCCACCAGTGCCCCCAAGTCTTTTTCCACAGGGCTGCTCTCTAGCCTGTCTTCTCCTAGCCTGTATTGATACCACTGGTTGCCCTGACCCAGGTGCAGGACCCTGCACTTGGCCTTGTTGAACCTCATGAGGTTCACCTAAGGCCACATCTCCAGCCTATCCAGGTCCCTCTGGATGGCATCCCATCCCTCTGGCACCACTCATCTTGGTATCATCAGCAACCTTGCTGAAGGTGCACTCAATACCATTGTCAATGTCATTAATGAAGATATTAAACAACACTGGTCCCAGTAGGGACCCCTGAGGGACACCACTTGTCACTGTTCTCCCCACCTAGATCCTTGATACAAGAACAAGAGACCATCACATGAAAGCATCACATTGTAGGTCTGGAACACAAGGAATAACTTTGTTTTCTGCCACATGGATCCAGACTGTGGCCATCATTACCATGGGAAAAAGTGGATGCTAAATGTTGACATACATACAAAATACGAGTAGAAAAATCATGGAAGAAGAAAAAACCCCATGTGGATATTTCCATCAAGGAGTATTAACATCTTGGGTTAAGAAAGTGCCTGAACTTGGGAGTAATGAACATTTGGAAAGTGGTGTTAGGGATCTATCAGTACATGCCTGTCCCATCAAGATTATAAAAGTCAAGTCTTCAAGCCCATACCTGGGAAACCCCCATAAATCAGCCAAATATGAGATAGTTCCTCATCTACTACTGTACTCTCTCAGTACATTCTCACCCCTGTTTTATTTCCTGCAGCTGTCATCCTAATTCCCTGAAGTCATTTTGGTTAATTGAAAAGGACTGATTGCCTTTGAAGGCACTTATCCCAGGGAGATAAATAATGTTTTTCCCTTCACTTTAATGTACTGGTGGATTTTGAGAAAATCATTTAGTTCATTTTAATTATTTACCTTTTTCAATTGAAAGAAATAGAAACGTAATAAATTAAATTATTATTTTCTACACCTGTAGGGACAATTCTCCCAAAGAAATTCAGGATTTGAGGCTCAGCAAGTGCTGGCATCATGTGAGTGATATAATGAAGGTGGGTTCTGCCCTGTGACCTCTCTCCCTTTCACTCACATCTACATCTACAGTAACATTCAATATGCTCTTTAGCCTCCCAGGACAGCATCATTTTGACATTAATAAGGAAAAAACCCTCAGATTATGATCCTGCAGTCCTGAAGACTAGATCCAAACTACTAGATCACTAGGGATCAAGTTCCAATGTGCCATCATGTTTCTGTTGAATTATTCAATGAAACAGAATCCATGTTATCTCCATGTGATATTCAGCAGAGTCTGAAAACCACAGGGCTGGACAACCCCTGGCTGACACAGAGTTTGTCATGGCAAAGTTAATCCAGCTAATTTTTGAACAAATTTTAACCAGATGAATGTTGTCGGATAATACATTTCATTGCATTGATGCAGCATTTAAAATGTGGCACTAATAGTTCAAAATAGGAATTTCAGAACCACAGCCTGAGCTTTTCTGTAAGTTACCAGATTTCTTTGAAGCTCAAGTGTGTATTTATTTCACTTCCAACGACTTATCTGGACACACTGGAGAATTTGGAGGAGGGGAACCTAATGAAGTTCAACAAGGGCAAGTGTAGAGTCCTGCACCTGGGGAGGAATAACCCCCTGCACCAGTACAGGGGAGGGGTTGACCTGCTGGGAAGAAGCTCCATGGATAAGGAACTAGGAGTCCTGGTGGACAAGTTCACCACGACCTAGCAATGTGTCCTTGTGGCCAAGAAGATCAGTGGTGTCCTGGGATGCATTATGAAGAGAGTGACCAGCAGGTCGAGGGAGGTTCTCCTCCCCCTCTACTCTGCCCTAGTGAGGCCACATCTGGAGTGTTGTGTCCAGTTCTGGCTTCTCCAGTTCAAGATAGACAAGGAACTACTGGAGCCCAGTGTAGGCTACAGAGATGTTGAGAGAACTGGAGCATCTCTGTGCCCAGGAAAGGCTGAGAGCCCTGGGGCTGTTCAGCTGGAGAAGAGAAGACTTGAGAGGGGATCTGATCAGTGTTTATAAATAGCTGAAGGGTCAATGTCAAGAAGATGGGGCCAGTCTCTTTTCACTGGTGACCAGTGATCAGATAAAGGGCAACTAGGCACAAACTGGAACCCAGGAGGTTCCATCTGAACATGAGGAAAAACTTCTTCACTGTGAGGGTGCCAGAGGCCAGGAACAGGCTGCCCAGAGAGGTTTTGGGGTCTCCTTCTCTGGAGACTTTCAAAACCCACCTGGATGCAATCCTGGGCAGCCAGCTCTAGGCAAACCTGTTTTGCCATAAGGGGTGGGCTAGATGATCTCCAGAGGTCCCTTCCAACACCTACTCCTCTGTGATTCTGTGACTCTCAGCAAATAATGACAGTAGTTTAGTTACAGTATTTACATGGTGTGGATTTACACCCAGAATATATCCAACAGAGCTAGTCTGGAATCCTCCATCAACTCTCTGCCTTCACACATCTCAGCTATGCTATGATCTATTAAGGAATGGTTATATTGTGGTTAGACACCTTCTTTTCATAGAAACCAGAGAGTTTATTGTTCCTGGGGGTCTACTTGGTGCTAAGATGCTGTCCCTGTTAGTCTTCATGCTGGAATGAAGCAGGAACACCATCGTGTGCATTTATAGCATCTCCTCTGAAAAGTGTTAATTGGAAGCTGAGGTGTGGCAGCTTTTTCAGATGCTCTAACCTCCTGCAAGACTATATTAAACCAGTATTCCTTCTAGCAATGGAGAACCTTTGAACTATGCTTTGGGTAGGGCTCAAAACTCCTCTGATGGCTCCTAAAACTCCACGTCATGCCAGTCAGCTCCAAGCAGATCATGAAAAATGATTCCCTGGTTGAGGAATAGAGGGCAAAATAGCAAAATAACATTATTTTGGGTTTGGTGCACATGCTTCTCATAATATTGGGCTTGTAATATTTAAATACATTATCTCAACTAAAATTCATACCACTTTGGAGAAACTTTCCATCTCAGTTCTGTGTCATGATGGATCTGTATCAAAGGATGAAAACTAGAGGTGGGTAGGTTCAGATTAGATGTTAGGAAGAAGTTCTTGCCCAGGAGGGTGGGGAGACACTGGCCCAGGTTGCCCAGAGAGGTGCTGGAAGCCCCATCCTTGGAAATCTTGAAGGTCAGGTTGGATGGGGCTGTGATCTAGTGGGAGGTGTCCCTGCCCATGGCAGGAGGGTTGGAACTAGATGATCTTGAAGGTCCCTTCCAACCCTGACAATTCTATGGTTCTATGAAGCTGGGATGAATCCCTGATTGGAGGAGTCTTTGTCTTTCCACTTGCAGCCTGGACGATTTAGTTTAAACTTGATATATCACATTTAAAGTTAGCTCCAACAAATCCTGCTGCTTTTTATGGATAACTCATAAACTCTTCCTTAAACTGAAGTGACCCTCCACATACTTCCAGCTTGCATAAAGACTCTGTAAGTGTTCCTTAGACACTACGTGGTGTAACCAAACCTGCCTTCCTTAAAGATGTTCAGCCCTCAGGTGGCATCAATGACCACAGGTCGTTTCCCATCCAGATTTCTGAGGGATAGATTTTATGCCCCATTTCTTTTGGTCTGCTTTTTTTTAAGAGCAGGCTGCTAGGATTTAAAAAGAAGCATTTTTCCAAGCGGGCTCGTTACAGATCAGCTCTTTAATTACACCTCCTAAAGAAGTAATGCATAGTGATATCCTGAATTTGTCCCTAATTAAAAATACTGTACTTAAAGCTTGCATGATTCTCTTCTGCTGAAATCTTTAATCAGGAGATGAATAAGGCTCTGGAGCCTTGATTAATACCAGGACCAAGTGCTCTGCAGCTGAAAATGCCAGGGTATTAAATTTCCTTGAGTCACCTGGTGTCCCCATCTAATAGAGATCCTGGCAATGTTACTTATGCAATAGTACAGAATAATTGAGGCATAAAGTTACGGGTCCCAAATGAGATAAATGATCCTAATTCTCCCAAAGACAAGTCTGATGTGGATGCGGGCACTAATGTAATAAACAAGGTACCTTTGTAATTGCATCATTAAATAAAATAAATGGCCTTCTCCTAAGTATTACCCATGAAATCTAATGCACAGGTAAGATGCACTGAAATCACAACAAATCAAGGTACATGAGAGCTTGGGAAAACACACAGAGATAAGCACCCTAAACAAAACCCACTCAGACACGACAGCCCTGGAAGTAAGATGAATTTTCAAAGTAACAACTTATGCAAAGAAGAAAAAGGTGTCAGATTATACTACTATATGTACTGGTTTTGTACCACACAGAGAAACAAAGAAAACATAATTCAAAGCTCATGTAGATGAGCCACGTTTTCTCCAGGCTGGTGGCAGAACAGATTCACAATTCTCTGTAAGTCTGAATTAGGAAGAAGGCACCTCTCTGGATTTGGGGGTAAAATTACCTCTTCTTGAAGGCATTGTGTCATGTAATCAATATTTCTTGGCTATTTTACTGTCCTCAACATAATGAGATATTGTCACTTCAAATACATAAAGGAATGGCAGCGATAAGAAGTAATTCCAGGTGCCATGGAAATCATATGGGGAAAAAAATCACAGGAGCAACCTAGAGCCCAGCAGAATTAAGAACTGAAGAGGGGAGGCTGAGACACTTGTCTTGAAAGGTATTTTTACTGTGATGTATTTAGGAGCACACACTGAAAAGGAACATCTGCATTGGTGCCCTGTCCCCCGATGATCAGGCTCCACCTAAACCCTACTCAGGGTCTTCCCTGGACAGTCCTCATCCAAGTTTAGCATGAATTTATTCATGGGCATGTTTGTTCTTGCAATATTATTGATCATAGGGATAGATGGTTCTTCTCAGCCTTTATTTTCCTATGCCACCATAGAGATGTTAGGAAGAAGTTGTTGCCCAGGAGGGTGGGGAGACACTGGCCCAGGTTGCCCAGAGAGGTGCTGGAAGCCCCATCCCTGGAGATGTTGAAGGCCAGGCTGGCTGGGGCTGTGAGCAACTGCTCTAGTGGGAGGTGTCCCTGCCCATGGCAGGGGGGTTGGAACAAGATGATCTTGAAAGGTCCCTTCCAACCTAAACCATTCTATGATTCTATGAATATCTCCCCTTTCTCCATCACGCCAGTAGCTCTGTTAAGCTCTACTCTTACCTGAACTCACTTTTGTTGCTCAGAACAGCACAGAACACTCCAACTGAAGTCCTTACAGTACCTGCTATAATGGCAGTAGTCCCACCTTAGCACTATAAATATCCTGCCTATTGCATCCTATGGCCACATGCATCTTATCATAGAATCATAGAATGGTTTGGGTTGGAAGGGACCTCAAAGACCATCTAGTTCCAACCCCCCTGCCATGGCAGGGACACCTCCTACTAGACCAGGTTGCTCAAGGCCCCATCCAACCTGTCCTTGAACACTTCCAGGCATGGAGCATTTTTCACTATCCTGTACATTAATAATTTATTCTCCCCTTGGAATGCCCAAGCTTTTTTCTTTCTCACTTTCAGCTGCTGTGATAGCATTTTACAGGGTGAAATTATTAGTCCCTAAGTGAATAACCTGGTACTTTCTCTTAGGAAATGAATTTGCTGCTTCACTAACATGGGCAAAACTCTTTTTCTCCAGTGATATTCTTCCCCTGAGCTCCCAACACCTCCTGACTGCACCAAAGGAAAAGAACATCTTAGGAAAATGCTAAATAAGATTAGTCCCACTTTGCACAGCCAATTCAAATCCAGCAGCTACTGTTCATATCTCAACATCTCCTCCTAAATCAGTGTCTTACCCACTTTTAAGTGTCTCCTGTAATCTCTGGCTGCTGCAAATTAAATATTCACTCTCCATGTGATAATATATCAAAGAGCTTACTGATTTTTACATGCATCCCATCAGCTTAATTTCCTTATCTAAAAACCTCTTGAATGTTATCATAAAAATAAACATTTTTGTAACTGACTTCGCAATTGGATGTTGGCCTCTAAAAACAGATTACAAAGAAAAAGACAGATAACATACTCCCAAATGATTCTGACCTATAGTTTCCAGTGGGTAATTCCAACATGGAGTGGTATCTGAATTAAAAGCTGCTGGTTTTCACCCTAGAAGTAGCTGCATTCCATGAGCAAGGGATGCATTCCCTGTGCACACAACCCAAATATGATCCCTGGGAAGACAGATGAGTGGAAAATTATAGTGAAAGCAGTTGTAGCCAAATAAAAAGATCCCTTGTGACTCCATCTGCAGAAAATAAAGTGTTATTGANATAAGTACATTATGTTTATCTTCTTGCTTCCTCTATAGCTCTCAAGTGGGAATTTACCTCTCCTTATTTAGAGAGGGAAAGAGTCACCACAATGTAGTTTTAGGTTAGGCCTTTTTTTTTTTTCTGGTTGGTGTTGCAGTGTTGTAACTCTCATGTTTTGGTTTAGGTGGAATTTTAGTTGAAATGCATGTTTTAAAGACCACGGATTTGTAGGAGCCTCATAAAATGCATAATATAATGTGCACTTATAATAAATATTGTTAATCATGCTTCTGGTAGTGCTTACAGGGCAGGGAAAGGGGTCTGGAATAGCAAGAACTGCACAAATACTGTCAATCCTTTACTAAAGGAGAGTTGTTGAAGTGCTTATGGTGAAATAGGTGAAACCAGCAGANTCCAACCCTGACGATTCTATGAGTGGGAAAGGTCAGCTTGGTGTATGGGACAACAAAGTGGACCATCACTTCCCTTCCCAGTACCAGTAGGAATTATAGCACCATGTTGGAGAATAAACCAGGCACTGGGGATCCCTTTGCCACACTCTTCATGGTGTCAGGCAGGGCTTAGACCTGAGGTGGGACATGTGGACCTACCTCTCATAACAAGCCCACCTCCTACTGCCAGGCACTTTCAAGATGTCCTGCCTACCCAGACAAGATATAATCAAAAAAGAGGAATTGCATAAATATTTCTCCTGGTCCTTGCTTAGCACTTTTAATAAGAAGTGAGTTTATGTAAGCAACTTCATTTGTATGTCTTCACTTATATGTTCATTGTGAGGCTTAAATCAATGCCAGATTAAAGGCTGAAAATACTCCACTCAATAGTTATTACAGTTATTCTTTCTATTTTTTTAATGCAGTCAGCTTAAATACATAGATCAGGGAGGAATTTGGCCAGTTTTTAAGATATTAAAGTGTATGGAAAGTGGAGTAATTCTGCAAATGGCTGTGATGGGAAATTAACACCAGGAGCCCTCTTGTGAAAAAAAAATAAAAATTTAAAAACCCCCAACAACTAAAGCCCAAAATAGACCAGGTCAATTTGCAAGGAAAAGAAATCCCAGCCAAACAACCTCTGATCTTTATCTGAGAAAAAGACAAACATGCTTCAAAATATTATGCTGCAAAATCTTTGCCTTAATTAGAACAGCCTAGGCTAAATTCTTCACTTTAAGCAAGGAAAAAAAGTACTGATGGCTCCAGAGGAACTAAATCAGGCTATGAAGATGTGACTCCACACCAGTATGGACCATAGACAAGCAAGAAATGGACAGATATAGAGGGAGGTTTTCCCCACTGCCTCCAGCATTTAGCTTAAGATTGGTTGTGGTATCTTATGGATGCTTCTCTTTGTCTCTGATTTTTCCCTTTGACTCAACCCAACCTTCCTGACTCAACCCCATTGACCCTGAATGATGTTTGTGTTCCTGAATTACTGGGCTATTTCTTCAGAGCAGAGTGGTGTGATGCAGGGGTACAGAGGTGAGGGAGTTCTCCTGCACCACAGACAATGATGTGCTGCTTCTCTTACTCAAGTTTTCTCAAGTCTGTGCATAGCAGAACATTGTAGGATGAAGATGTTTCCCCAGAAGCATTACTGAAGTTATTAAACCTTCACAGAATCACAGAACGTCAGGGATTGGAAGGGACCTCCAAAGATCATCTAGTCCAACCCCCCCACCAGAGCAGGATCACCCAGAGCAGGTCACACAGGAACACGTCCAGGGGGGTTTGGAATGTCTCCAGAGAAGGAGACTCCACAACCTCCCTGGGCAGCCTGGGCCAGTGTCTGGCACCCTCACCAGGAAGAAGTTTCTTCTCCTATTGATGTGGAACCTCCTCTGGTCCAGCTTGCACCCGTTGCCCCTTGTCCTATCACTGGCTGTCCCTGAGCAGAGCCTGGCTCCATCCTCCTGACACTCTCCCTTTACATATTTATAAACATTAACAAGGTCACCCTTCAGTCTCCTCTTCTCCAAGCTAAAGAGCCCCAGCTCCCTCAGCCTTTCCTCACCAGGGAGATGTTCCACTCCCTTCAGCATCTCTGTGGCTCTGTGCTGGACTCTCTCCAGCAGTTCCGTGTCCTCCTTGACCTGAGGGGCCCAGAACAGGACACAATATTCCAGCTGTGGTCTCCCCAGGGCAGAGTAGAGGGGGAGAAGAACCTCTCTGGACCTACTGTCCACACCCCTTCTAATCCAGCCCAGGATGCCATTGGCCTTCTTGGCCACCAGGGCCCATTGCTGGCTCATGGTCACCCTGCTGTCCACCAGAACCCCCAGGTCCCTCTCTCCTACGCTACTCTCCAACAGCTCAGTCCCCAACCTACACCTGGGGTTGTTCTTGCCCAGATGCAGACTCTACACTTGCCCTTATTATACTTCATTAAATTTCACCACCCAACTCTCCAGCCTGTCCAGGTCTCACTGGATGGCCTTCCTGGATTAAAAACTATGGCTCTCAAACCCTAGACAAAACTCCCAGGAAAACATATGTCCCTTAAAGACAAAGCTTTGGCATCACCCAGACAGCATTTCACATCCTTCTTACTCTCAGTTTATAACATCACCTTTATGTTTTGCTTCCCCAGGTCTCAAGACATCAAGGGAGTTGGTGTTTCTTGCCAGAGACAAATCCTGACATTTAGATGACACTATGTCAACCTGGAGAGCTGAAACTCACACAGTTTTCTTGGAAAGCTCAGCCACAGACTTCTCTCAGGAGACAATCAACTGGTGGAGCATCATTCCTCAAAGGAACTAAGATGAAATTTATTTAGCTAAAAATTCCCCCACTGCATGACTTAATTTTGTCTGACTTAGACCAAATAATAGTTTACCATAAGATTCTTGATGAGACTAAAGCAAAAATCAATTAATAATGTAACTCATGTTCCTCTGCTTCCAAAAACAAAGAGGAAAACCACTCATATTTTGTTTGATTTTAGATTTATACACTAACTAAATCTAACCTGAACTCACCAGGTTTTTTCCTAAACAATGTGTTATCTTGTCATACCTCCCCCAAAGAGATAACGGTATAATTAAAAAACAAACATGATGAACCAGAGAAGTGGTACCTTCAATTTGCACAGAAAATATTCAGACAGACAGAGATAAAGAACTTTTCCCAAGATCCACTGTGGGAAGTGTCCCCAGATCCATATGTAGCATCTTTCAGCAAGTGAAAATGAATTTCAGTGTTCAAATTATAGACTAAATATCTAATTTTGCAGCCACACAAATATTACACGTTTGTCTGGAAGAATAGAAAGTTTCCCTCTCCTCCAAGAAGAAGAGAATTTAAACATCCCAAGATCTGACACTACAACTGGCAGAGATGAGATAAACCAAGATATTTGTCATGCAAAATATGCCTGTTCTAATACAATCTTATATTAATCACTTCACAAATTAATAATCTCATCACAATTAAGCTCAGCATGAAGAAAGTGCAAGTACTGGAGAAACTAACTGATTTAATTCCAGCATTAAATTCCCTGATGCATTCATTCCCTCTGATGTTTTTTATCCTCTCCATTTTGTAATACTGATCTCAGCCCTGTCAGGAATGTTTTATCTCTCTGCTTCTTTGCTTCCCTGACTTCTGGACGTGAATTTCACAAACCTCTTCACTTATAAACTCGCTGCCTTCCCTGAAGATACAAGTGCAGATAACAACAACAAAAGGCTCTCCATGTGTTCAGTGAACTAGAAAGCAAGATTTCCTACCTTAAAAATACTCTAGTTGGAGCATAAACTCCTCGATGACTACAGAAGGTTAAGTAAACTGTGAGAGACTCTCAGTTCTTCAAATTTCAGCCTCTCTGAAAAAGCAGAAAGCAGCCAGGAGCCACACAAATGAGGATTTGCTGGGCTTGGCGTGAAATTCTATGTCTGGAATAAAAAATGATGGCACCTAAAGTCACACTGCATGATACCTTCCTTTTCTTTCATCNTTCTTTCTCTTTCTTTTTTCCTTCTTTCCTTCTTTTCTTTCCTTCTTTCTCTTTCTTTCCTTCTTTCCTTTCCTTCTTTCCTTCTTTTCTTTCTTTCTCTTTCTTTTCTTTCCTTCTTTCTTTCTTTTCTTTCCTTCTTTCTCTTTCTTTCCTTCTTTCTTTCTTTCCTCCTCTTTCTTTCTTCCTTTCTTTCCCCTTTTCTCTCCTTCTTTCTTTCTTCCTTTCTTCCCCCCTTGTCTCCTTCTTTCTCCTTTTCTTTCTTCCCCCTTTCTCCCCTTTCCTTCTTTCTTTCTTCCCTCCTTCTCCCTTTTCTCCTTTTCTTTCTCTCTTCCCCTCTCTCTCTCTCTCCTTCTTTCTCCTTTTCTTTCTCTCTTTCTCTCTCTCTTTCCTTCCTCACCCAAGCATACTGAATGACAAGCTAGTGAACAGTGGAGTTTAGAGCATCAACATTCTCATCCTACCACAGATATTTCTATATTTGATTAAATGACCCCCATCTTAAATATCAGTAACTTGAATAGAAACCTTTACACCTGTGGGTACCAAGTACAGACATCAAAACTGTGAACACCTAAAGTCAGGTGAGATGTGTCCTACCCACAACTATTTTTCTGGAGACTGCTGCACCATATGATAGGGAGGAGCTGCCTTGACAACGGGGCCACTTTTGTGACCCTTCTAGTCTGTGGGCACCTTCCTGGGGGAATATTTTCCTTGTGGACTGGACAAGCATCTGTGTTGCCCTGTCCAGCAATCATTAAATTCCTTGTGGACTGGGAAAACATTTGTGTGACCCTGTCCAGCAACCTAACTCTTAAAAAGTGGTGTGGAAGAGCCCAAAGTAACTGTGCCTCTAACATACCCTCTTTAATGTCTTAAAAACCTGACCTACTGGGAAGTGTCCCTGCCCATGGCAGGGGGGTTGGAACTAGATGATCTTGAAGGTCCCTTCCAACCCTGACAATTCTATGACTCTATACTCCAGAGACCACGAAGGCAGCACCTTTCCATGCAAGGCAGAGAGAGAGAGATTTTGCCAACTGCCTGATATCAAATGGCTGAGTAGTAGAAAGAAGTGATGAATACGTGACAAAAAGTGCCTGCTCTCCTCACAGAGTAATTTGAAATGTGCAACTTTGCTTGCAGAATGTTGTATTTCCATCCCCTCTTGCCAATTACTGAGTTAAGTGGTGCATGGAGCCTTTTAAAGACTAGAATTATTTTCTAAAGAGTACGAGAACGTGAATCAAAACTGCTCATTACATATTCTCCTAACTTGGATGGTGTCCTCCACGGTAGGCTGCAGCTCCTGGTTATTACACTTTTTTTTTTCTGTTAGTAACAAGAATAAAAGGCTCTGAGCCAAAAACCCGGAAATATCCAACAAGCAATTATAAAACCCCATTAGGAAATAGCTGCTGGTTGATTCTGCTTATTATAGCAACTCCTAATAACAACAATGCACTTCTAAAGTCAATTTGGGCACCTCACGCTGGATGATGATGATATTTAAAAACACATTTTGGAATTTTCCAGGTTGCTTTTCATTCTTGGATGTGGCCACAGAACATCCTCCTGAATTAACATCCCTTTGTTCACTTTTGGATCTACTATAGATGTGTGGGGAGACTTAATTCTGCCAAAATAGACTCTACCTATCTATCTATTCTAAGTATATCTCAAGGAAAAGAAGTTTTCCTGTATTAGATGATCTTTTGTATCTGTACTTTCACTTTACACTGAGCAGTGGAGTTGCTGATCTATTATTGATCATGACACAGAGAGAAGAAATATAACAGCACTTCTGCTACAGGCTGCTCCTTGACTTGCTTAGAGCTGCACTATTAAAGAAGGCTGTTAACACACAGCCTAAAGAGAACTAAATAATCTGATATAAATTCTGAGCTGGAGGAAACACTCTTACCTCCCACAGACTTCAAAGGCTGCTTTGCCTCCCTGCTCTAGACGTACCTTTTTTATCTCTCTGGTGTGTGTTTAATCCTGTCTCATCTCCTCTGTTGCTCCAGCCAAGATCCAACAACAGCAAGTCAGCATATTAAATACATGTCAGTTATCCTGAGTATCCCTGAGATACGTTTGGGGTAGACTGGTAGACAAATATTCCTTGAAGATAAGAAATTAAGAAGGCTGACAAAGTCCTCCTCTGCCTGTCAGCCCCTTCTCATGTTCTTACTAATAGCCAGCCACGGGTGAAGCTGCTCTGTGGAGCTATTTCTGATCTTCAAGGCAAAAGAATCTGTGGTGGAAGATGCACATGTGTGTGGGTATGAATGTTTGACAGGATTTTGAGATTTCCCTTAGGTGCTGGAAGCCCCATCCCTGGACATTTTGAAGGCCAGGCTGGCTGGGGCTGGGAGCAACTGCTCTAGTGGGAGGTGTCCCTGCCCATGGCAGGGGGGTTGGAACGAGATGATCTTGAAGGTCCCTTCCAACCCTGATAATTCTATGATTCTATGAAATGGCACTGCACAGATCAGCTTGCAGAAATGGTCCTGATGAACACAAGTGGAGCTACTAAAAGAGACAGAGCTGCCATCTTCTGTTTGTTGGGTTGGTTGGTGTTTGGGGTGCTTTTTGTTGGGTTGATTTTGTTTCCCCCAACAACTCTAAGCAGGAGGGATCTTGCTGTCTCTTGATGTATTCTTATCTAAAACACATGATACATCCACAGCTAAAAATATCCTCTCTCCCCAGAACCAGAACCTTAATTTTTGTGTTGCCCTGTGAATTCCCTTGAGGAGAGTGTTCCTAGAAGACTTTACTGCCCTGTGGGTTTAAAGTAACAGCCCTTTTAAAGGAATGAACAAGACTGAGCAATGTCTGGGGTAAAATCCAAGAGCTTGAGTCATGATCTTAGTTGATGCAAAGCTCCCAGTAAAACCCTGAGGAGCTTTACCTCGAATATCTAGAGTGCCTTGTATTGGCTTTACATAGAGCTGTTAAAGCTGTGGACCTAAGAAAGCCTCTTCATCCCCAAATTTATAGGCTGGTGGATTTAAATTTGATCCCACGTCTCATTAGCTTCGAGCTAATGAGTATAATTGAAGGTCTTGGGAAACTTGTTTACACTGCATTATTTGTAATTGCTGATAAACCCCTTGAAAAGGGACATCTGTTCCATATGCCTGGTGGGAATCAGAAAGTAACATACTTTGTATGTAGGTAAATCACAGGGTATTAATAGATCCTGAGAAAGAACTGGCTGTTGATGGATGGAGTGGAGGGAAGGAGTGGGCTGGTGAGATACAATTAGAGCTTAACCAAGAAAACTTACAAACTATGTCTAATTGCTGCTTCATGGGCTCATTAGTGCACACAGATCTGCTCCTGAACCCCTTAAAGATGTTACATGTGTGTGGCTGGGTAGAACTCAAACAGAGAAGTCACTGACTTCCAAGCCCCAGCAGTAACCAGGTGGGGCAAGCAAAGCACTGGTTTTGTTGGTCTTCTGGGACAACTGGGTTGATGTTGGGTTTGTTGGAAGCAGGGCAAGGTAAGAGGGTGGCTACTGGTAGTGTCATTTTTTCTCTAACATAAATAGTTGTATGTAGATCCCTTGGGTCTGATCCTATCTGCAGATACTCCATATAGTGACAGCATATAGCTTTTGAGAGGAACAGAGAAGAGGACATGAATTCATACCAGCATGACTAAACTAGCCAGCCCTCCCCAACTGGCCCTGATCTGGAGCCCCCAGCACAAGAAGGATGGGGACAAACTGGAGCGTGGCCAGAGGAGGGCATCAAAATGCTCAGGGGAATGGAGCATCTCTGGTATGGAGACACTGAGAGAGTTGGGGCTGTTCAGTCTGGAGAAGAGAAGGCTCCAGGGGGACCTTAGAGGGACCTTCCAGTACCTGAAGGGGCTACAGGGAGGCAGGGGAAGGTCTATTCAAAAGGTGTTGTAATGATAGGACAAGGAGTGATGGTTTGAAGCTGGGAAAGGAGAGATTTAGGCTGGATATTAGAAAAAAAGTTCTTTAATCTGAGGGTGATGGATCAGTGGAATGGGCTGCCCAGAGAGGGGGTGGAGGCCCCATCCCTGGAGGCCTTCAAGGTCAGGCTGGATGGGGCTCTGAGCAGCCTGCCCTCGGTAGAGATGTCCCTGCTTATTGGAGGGGGGTTGGACCAGATGAGCTCTAGCGGTCCCTTCCAGCCTCAAACATTCTATGATTCTGTCTTTCCCATCTCCAATATGAAAAGTCTTCTGGCACCATCACACACCTAGGAGCTAGAAATTTCCCCATCCCATGCTACTGTGAAGACCAGAGACTGCTCCACAGTTAAGGCTGCACCTTCAAGCTGTGGAAACCATTCTTACTACCATTTCTAACATCTTTTAGTACCAAATGATCCAAGAAGCCTTGAATTTGGCCACATGAGCTCAACACCACCACCTCATGACATGATCCACACCCTCCTTCATTAGAAAAACCCCTTTTCCACCAATAAATTAATAGGGTTTCTTCTGTTAACCTTTGATGAACAGCTCGTTGAAACAGCCCCATTCAAGATTTAGTGCTTGATGCAGCAATTGCAATTCTGGTTGATTGGATTTTTAATTTTCTTTAATATTTACTTCCAGGCCCTTCAATCTCTAAAATGTCTATAAGGGCACAAACCACCCAGAATGATATCAGTAGATGATCAGTATGTCAAAGTCTTTCTGGAGCCATTTACCATCAGAAGGAAACATTCCTCAGTATGAGAAAACTAACAACCACCTTTTAGTGTCTTGCTCAGTGGCAACCAATCCTTTTACACTCTGAAATATATATGTGTGTGTATATATATATATATATAAAGGTTTAATATTCTCCATCTGTTAAGATTCCAGAGCTGCAGCAGAAGGCTCCTATACTTCACATTGAAACAGTAAGAAACTGTCTTCTTGCAAGATGTAAAAAAAAAACCAAAATAAAACCAAAATGAAAAGAAAAATAGTCAAACAAAAAAAGAAAAAAAAAGAAGAAAAAAAAAAAGAAAAAACAAAATCAAAATGAATCCCCCCTTGTACCTAAAACCCCCCACATCCCCCAAAGGGGATCCTGTGACTAAGTGTGTGTTATTCTCATGAAAGCCAAAGGCAAATGGCTATTAGTGTACACTTGAGATCACTTAGAGAAGCCCAAGGGGAACAGCTCTAGTATTACTGCCAAAGAACCACACAAAGAAACTGTGTCTCTGAATCCCCTGAAGGGATGAAAAAAAAAATGTTTAATAAATGAGTTCTTTCCAGAGGTCAAATATTAACGATTTATGTGTGTGTTTTCTCTGGAAATTTCATTTTCTCTGTTCCAGCCCAGACAGGGAAAAATATCAGGAGGCAAAACTTTGATTAAAATAAACGAATCAACAGAGAGCTGCGTGCCTGGGTAAAGCTAACGCCTGAGATTATAGAGTGAGACAGCTGCAATATTAATAAGGTGAAGAAGAGGGGAAAAAAAAGTGATAGAAACCTCCCAGCCTGATCTTATTTGGCTTGATTGTTTCTGCGTTATCTCTAGCAAAGCATCCAAGAGAACTGGACAAAGGATGATCTCTATTGTTCTGGATATTCTCATTTTCTCTGGTATGATTCAGCAGAGGTGGAGAAAGGAAGAGAAGAGAAAAAAATTAGAATTAATTGAAGAAGAGAGAATCCTAGAGGGAGAAGAATGTCAGAACAGACAGTAAAAGTGAGGTTGGGGAGAAGGAGAAGAAGGTTGGAAGTTGGAGATACTCAAGAAGAAAGGCAGATAGCCAAGGAATCATAGAATGGGTTGGGTTGGAAGGACCTTCAAGATCATCCAGTTCCAACCCCCCTGCCATGGGCAGGGACACCTCCCACTACATCAGTTGCTCACAGCCCCAGTCAGCCTGGTCTTGAACATCTCCAGGGATGGGGCTTCCAGCACCTCTCTGGGCAACCTGGGCCAGTGTCTCCCCACCCTCATGGGCAAGAACTTCTTCCTAACATCTCATCTGAATCTCCCCACCTCTAGTTTGGATCATTCCCCCCAGTCCTACCACTACCCGACAACCTAAAAAGTCCCTCCACACCTTTCTTATAGCCCCCTTCAGATCCTGGAAGGCCACCAGAAGGTCCCCTGGGAGCCTTCTCTTCTCCAGCCTGAACAACCCCAACTCTCTCAGTCTGTCCTCCTGGTTCTTTAATATGAGGGTGGTTGATCACTGGAACAGGTTGCCCAGAGAGGTGGTGGAGGCCCCATCCCTTAGAGACATTCAAGGTCAGGCTTGACGGGGTTCTGAGCGGCCTGACCTTATTGGAGGTGTCCCTGCTTATTGTAGGGGGGTTGGACCAGATGACCTTTGGAGACCCCTTCCAACTCAATACATTCTATGATTCCGTGATGCTGCGATCTGGGCAAACAGACTTTTCAGACCCCATCTTGAGGAATCCTTCCTCTCTACGTCCATGCAAAGCTACAGCTGCAAGATTTATGGCCACCGAGGGCTGACTGGCAAGGTCTCCTTGTCCACCTGGTGCTGCTCGGCCATTTGTAATAATGAGATTCATTAGCACTATATGCTCTGCTGGAAAGGTTTCATCGGAGCTGCACAAATGACTATTTACTTAGGTAGCACTTCATTAGCTGCTCCTGCCCTGCTGTGTAATATGGGATAATTTACTAGCTGGTGTTGCCAGCATCACACCCAAACTGGCTGTCTTGTTGCTTGTGCCACGCTGCTGGAGACCAGCTAAAGGGGATTCTGTTTCAAAGCTGAGTAGATACCATGCTTGGCCAAAAAACCCCCCCAAAAAATGCTAAAAATGTGCAATATTTCAATTTCCAGGCACAAAATTCCTGGTCTGTGTCAAAGAGAGGGGTATGCACTGGAGAGCAAACTGAACTTGCTATGCACAGCATGGATTTTTTCACAAGCTCTATGAATCAGCCGAGCTCACAAAACCCAACTGCCCTTCACACTCCCCCCTCCCTTCATCCTTTTGGTCTTTTTCCATTTTCTCCATGGAGATTCCTCTCAACCACACCGAGATTTCAAGTGCTGAAAGCGGGGAGAAAAAAAAAGGTCAGGCAAGATGCTCTTTAGAGACCCAGAGCTTGGACCTATGATGTTAGAGGGACCTGGGACCCAGATCTGATTGATGATGGGGAGCAGATGCAAGTGATAACATCTTATCTTTTCTCTGCACTCCTCTAATCTCAGCTGTTCAGCTTCCAAAGATGCCATCCCAGGCATTGCAGCCTCAATCATGCTACAATACACAATGAGTTAAACTGGATGTCAAACCATATATGTTTTATTTCCCTGTTGAAGTGCAGTTGTCCCTGTGTCTGTGTGTGTGTAGCTACCATTGCATGGTCCCAGCATGTGAAGCACAAGCACATTTCTTGCCATTTAAATTGCAAAGAATGGGAAGGATGAGTCTTTACATGAAGATTTGGGCCAAGACAAGTAGAAACTCCAAATCCCTCAAATTGCTTTCTGTGGGATTTCTAATGCCTAATAACAGAGTCTCCTGGAACTACTGAGATAGGAAAACCCTCACAGCCTTCATTATAAATGAAACCTACAGTATACAGGTGAAAAAATTCAGTTAATGATGATACAAGCAGCAGAGCCTGAATCCACAGGGAGACCCTTCCTGTAGTGGCAGTGGCATGGTGGACAGATATCTGCTAAACTTGAGTCTCATGGGCTGTGCTATCAGCATGGTCCATGGGTAAGGTCTATGTGCTCCAGCAACTCATGGGTCCATTAACCTCTACATGAGGGCAGGATCAGAGAGGACGATGAAAGCCTGATGTGTATTGAGTGGTTTTCCCCACAGCACCAGCTAATCACCCCAGCTTTAGACATAACTACTCAAGCATGGGACTCAAACAGTTCCTGAGGCTCTTCAAGCCCAACAGCAATTTTGCTTTGCACTCATTAGCTGGATGAGAGGAGATCACGGGACAGCTACAACCTGTCACAGAACTCTTTAGGCAACCATGGCTAAGATGAACACCATAAGGGTTATTTTCCATGTTCTTGATGTAAAACTCCAGAGAATCCTAAATGGGCACCACACNGAGCAGAGGGGGAGAATCCCCTCCCTCGACCTTCTGGCCACACTTCTCTTGATGCAGCCCAGGATGCCATTGGCTTTCTGGGCTGCAAGTGTCCCATAAAGGCAAACCACCAACCTAGACTCTCCCCTCTCACAACAAACCAGCATATTTCAGTGCAGGCTACTGACTTCAGCAACATTGAATCACACCAGAGAGAAATCTGGGGTAGAGCCAGAGATGACAAACGATGCGTGGCTACATTTCCATACCCAACCACGGGGATTTCTCTCAAGCTTTGGCCAGACCAGTAAAATCCTGGAGTTGACTAGCACTGATCACAGCTTTCAACCCAGAGAATCCCTGAAGCTACCACACAACACCCAGCACCTCTCAGGGGTTTCCCAGGGATCTTTATAGCTCAAGCCTGCCTCAGAACTGCAAAATATCCAAGGATTTAGCAATCTCAAGCAGCAGAACATCCCACCCTTCAAAGCCTTCCTACGTTTTGTAAGTCATCTTCTTCTCCCACCTTCTCTTTCTCATCTCACAAACCTATTTCCCAAGATTCCTCATCCAGTCAAAGCACTTGCTCCATGCACAGCCCTCTATGCAAATTATTTTGTTTATTTTTATGATGTATGCAAATGAAGTCCTTACTCTGAACATTCTTTACGGCTCTATAAATGTAAGAATAGATCCTGAATTAGCCCCTTTTCATTGTCAGGGTGGCACTAAAACGAGCTGAGGGATTCAGAGGCTTAAATGTGTAAGCAGTTGGGTATAAAACAACTTTAATATCTTGCAAAAATTAAGGGGCTGGGCTGAGGAATTTGAGTGTTAAAACAAGATCTCTAAGAAAGTTAGAAAAATTACATGTTTTTCAGAGCTAAACGAGGATTAAGAGAAGAACTCAGTGAGTGAATCAACCTGTGGTTTAACAACCTCTTTCTAGTATTCCATTTCCTATATGAACAGGGAACTTCTAATGGCAGCTAAAGATGGTAATTACCTATTTCAGCAGGAACTGGAGAAACTGGATGATGTTGTATCAATTTTGTTCTGCCTTATACGCTCTGCTTGCTGTATTTTCACATGTTTAGATTGTACCCAATAGCCCACACTGCTCTAAAAATAGTTACTTGGAAAATACATCATCAGGTAACTTCCACTTCTACACAAAAGGAGGTGCAAAGGTAGAGAGGGATCAGAAATAAGGAAGAACTGCTCCACCCTCCTGAGACCCCATCTGGAGCTCTGCGTCCAGTTCTGGAGCCCCCAGGACAAGAAAGATCTGGATGTGCTGGAAGGTGTCCAGAGAAGGGCCACGAGGATGGTCAGAGGCTGGAGCACCTCTGCTGTGAGGAGAGACTGAGAGAGTTGGGGTTGTTCAGGCTGGAGAAGAGAAGGCTCCCAGGAGACCTTCTGGTGGCCTTCCAGGATCTGAAGGGGGCTACAAGAAAGTTGGGGAGGGACTTTTGAGGCTGTTGGGTAGTGGTAGGAGTGGGGGGAATGGGTCCAAACTAAAGGTGGGGAGATTCAGATGAGATGTTAGGAAGAAGATGTTGCCCATGAGGGTGGGGAGACACTGGCCCAGGTTGCCCAGAGAGGTGCTGGAAGCCCCATCCCTGGACATGTTGAAGGCCAGGCTGGCTGGGGCTGTGAGCAACTGCTGTAGTGGGAGGTGTCCCTGCCCATGGCAGGGGGGTTGGAACTGGATGATCTTTAAGGTCCCTTCCAACCCTGACAATTCTTTGATTCTAGATGAGGAGGGATCAGTGGCCAAGGAGTGATGGGGAAGGGGGAGCTCTGGACTAAACACATGTTGACTTTACCTCTAATTGTTTGCAACTCAGGCTGGTGCTGGAATGATTTTTTTCCCTCATTTACTCTAACTGTCCACTTCATGGAAAGATGGTAATTAAACCCAAGTCTCATCCCCCAGAGAAGGATATAAAATTCTGCAATTGGGATAGTGGAGCACAAAGAGAGAGACACTCAGGAGACAATTCCCAAGCTGCAATATCAGACGAATAAGCCCCATCCTCTTCCCAGTGGATATTACAGACTTAACAAGTACTTCTTTGGTGAACTGAGGAAAAAGTTGTAGGAGATGCCAGTAGTTGTACTGGGATACTTACCATGGTTATGAAAAAATCTCTACATTTATATGCAAAACTATTTTCTCTTACTCTCCTGATTTACAGTGGAAATGTAAAGGTTATTTCATTCAAAACCTCCCATCCATTCATAGACCCATAAGAGAACTGCTGAGGGATATTTTCAGAATATCAGCACTCTTAAATCTTTTAATAAGGGAAAATAAGAAACTCACTGTTCTCACTGTCTTGAGGAAGGACAAGTCTACTATATTTTTCTATCACTGGTGTTTTTCATGAGCATGAATATAAAAAATATAATAAAAATAAATATAATAATAATAATAAATTAAAAATAAGCCTAACATAACTAGCAAGGAATAGGAGGGATGAAGGCAATCTTTTTACATAAACTTTGTTCTCAAATTCTTTGAAGCAGCCAGAAAAGCTCCGTGAAGACAGAATTGATTGGCTGTGCTTAGACTTTAACTGCATATCCCAGCCAGGATAAAACTAATCCTAGAACTAGGAAAATAACTTGATGTGGCAACAGGTTTAGCACACAGTAAGAGAGGAGGTACAGAGCAGACTTGATATGGGAAATGAATTTAAGAGAGATGAAAATATCCATATTGACGTGGTGCCACAGTGTTTATAGCACTTTTCAGGAGTAAATATAAACCAAAGCTCCTCTAAGGAGACTTGACCTCCCTACCAGTTACACAGTTGGTAGAAATTTGCCTTTACATGTTGATAAATCAACGTGGATACAGATACCTGGATGCACGTGGTAATTCCAGACCTTTCTGCCCCAGTGTGCCTGGATTTTCCTCTCTGCTTCCACTGGGACATGACAGTTCCCTGGAAACGTTGGCAGCCCAAGCCATCCTTCTGCCTTGCTCAACAGAACTCAACATGCTCCTGCTGGTCTTCCCAAACAATATCCTTTGCCCACTGATTGTCATTAGGAATTAATTAAGATTTATTTAGACTTGACTGTGTATCCAGTTCCTGCCCCCAAGATGTGTCCACATCACATCTTGACTGTATATCCTACAGCATCCTACCACACAAGACGGAAGTCTCATGGCATTGAAGAGTGAACAAGCCAAAGACCTGATGGGAAGGGTCTCATGGGATAAGGTATTAGAGGAAAGGGCTCAAAAACCCTGGTTAATATTCAAGGAACAATTCCTCCAAGCTCAAGAGGGCTTCCATCCCAGGGAATAAGAAATTAGGTTAGGAGATGTTGTTTTGTTGATGGAGAATAAAAGCACAGCATCTTATTCAACATCTTTCTGTGCCAGAAAGTGACCTGAACCCAGATCCAGAGTATTTCTGCAGCAATGGGGAATCTTTCCTCCCCAGACCTCCCCTACGATGAAAAACAAAATAGAACTATTCAGCCTAAGATTTCTATACATTCTACCAATGTTACCATGGAAAATAAGTGAAGAGTTTGCCTGCTAAACTACATCTCTGAGATTGTAGTAGAGCTGCCTCCACTAACCCCTCTGATACTCCCAAATTCCTCAGTTCAGCCTCCAAATGTGGCCATTTCCATGAATACATCTGCCAAATCCACAATGGCAGCTGCAAAAGAAAAGAAAATCCTATTGTACAGAAAGCAAGGGAGTGAGAATAATGCTGAAAGCAGCAACAATGCCATTATATAATTTAATGAGATGCTCTCACCTTGAATTTTGTGGGCAACTCTTGACTGCATTGCCTCAGAAATGAAATGAAACAAAATGAAGTGCAAGGGAATGAAATGCAGTAGGTAGGAGGCAGAAGAATATTATCAGAAGCCTGGGAGGCCTTGAGAACAAAGTAAGAGAGAAGAGTAGAACAAGCACATTTTGACCACAACAGGATTGTGGCTGGGATAGGGAAAGTCACCAAGTAAGAGAGAGAGGGGATGGACAGGGAAAGGGAAACTGGGAATGCTAAGACAGGGCAGCTCTGTCAGAGGAGGACAAGGGACAGAAGAATCATAGAATCATCAGGGTTGGAAGGGACCTCAAAGATCATCCATTTCCAACCCCACTGCCATGGGCAGGGACACCTCCCACTACATCAGTTGCTCACAGCCCCAGCCAGCCTGGCCTTCAAAATGTCCAGGGATGGGGCTTCCAGCACCTCTCTGGGCAACCTGGGCCAGTGTCTCCCCACCCTCCTGGGCAAGAACTTCTTCCTAACATCTCATCTCAATCTCCCCACCTCTAGTTTTGACCCATTCCCCCCAGTCCTACCACTACCCAACAGCCTTAAAAGTCCCTCCCCAGCTTTCTTGGAACCCCCTTCAGATACTGAAGGCCAGAGAGATGAGCATTTTGTGTCATAAACTACTGAGCAGATTGCCTAAATTACTTTTGTTTCAGGAAGGCTTGTAAACCTCTTGTCTCTCTGCAGGTGAGACAGAGGGAAGATGTTTTACAAGCGTCAATTCTTCTGGTAAGAAAAGCCTAATGAAATTAATGCCATGAAATTAATGGTAAGGAAGAGAAGCATCTCTCTGACATCCACAGCTACATTGTTCACATCCGCCCATGGCTGAAATAAAAAGTTTTATTACAAATCATAAGACAGCACCATGAGACACACAATTAACCTGAAGACTTCTGGCCCCAAGACCTCCCAGATTTCCCACCAGGCTTTTGTAAGCATCAGTAGAAAGCTGCCTTTCTAGGCCATCCAACTAAGTTTTCTCTTTTGCTGGTGCAGCCTGTTAGAGCATTTCAAGAGCTTAAGGAAAGACCTCACACAGCACAGATCACATCACACAACACCCCCTAAAGCTTTTCATGTCCTCCACCAAGATCTACAGCAAGCTGCTGGGTACAGAGGGCTGGGAAAGGCCAATGCATCACTTTTGCTTCCCAAAAGAGGAGTTTGGGGGGGATTTAAGTGATTCTTGGGCTTTGCAGAGGACAATCTGATCAGAAGGGAACGTTTCACCCTTAATGGAGAGGAAATAATAAAGCCCTGGGGCTGGGAGCATGTATGTGATGTGGAGAAGCACAACCAAGCCTTTGTGACTGACTCCTTTTTAATCCCATAGTTTTATGTTCCTACTGCTCCTGTCACCTCTGCAAATCAATTGTATGGGCCATGCTGAAGACATCGTTGATGCTTCAGCCAAAGGATCCAGGCTTGTTTCTGTCATAACCTCTGGAGTTCACCTGCACATCAGTCATCCATTGACTTATGAACTTAAACCTGTGCTAGGGTCGTCATCAAAATACAGTTTTTCACTCTGAAATGCACAAGTTAGAGCCCTTCAAATGTTTGAAGATGTACGTTGGCATATTTGACTTCTGCTGTACTTTATATTGTCAGATGTCACCAGTGTGGCTGCTCCCTCCTAAATGCTAATCCTGCTTTTTGGTGGCATTTCAGGTTTTTAATCTTGTGAGCAGCCCTTGGAAAGACATTAGACTTACATCTCCCACTCACCTCCCTTTGCCCAAGCTGGGCTTAGTGGCAAGAAAGCTGGAGCTGAGAGGAGTTTAATGAACTTTTCTGCCACAGGACTATATTATGGTCATACTTAGACTGCTGAAAAATGTCTACTCTGGGATTTTGACATGTTATAGAGTAGCTGTGTCTACTTTATGTTGGACTGGCTCCTCTGAAATGGATCAGCAGGTTCCAACCATCATCACATTGTGGCTCTGGACTTACCAAGGTGCCTCTGGAGCTCTAAGATATAATTATCAAGCTTTTTGTGGTTTGGGGTTCTGGGTTTTTTTGTTTGATTGTTTTTTTTCCTATCAAGCAGCCTGAAACACACAAAAACTTTCCTGTGGGGTTTTATGGCATGATTGTATGAGGATGGATTATATGACATGATGTTAGAAACTGCCAGTACAAGTCTAGAGGAGTGTGGGAGGGCTCTGGATGGTGCAAGAAGCTAAACCTGCTGTGCTTCCATTCAGACAGAAGTGATTCATATCCAGATTTCAGTTTGGAGTGGACCACTTGGTTCACTCCAAAAAAACCCCAAAAACCAAAGAAGTAGAGAGAGAATTACTATTTCTGCAATGTAGGTGATCAGGAGACCAATATATGGGAATGATTTGACAATGCAGATGCATCTTCTGTGGTTGTCTTTGTTTATTCCTCCATCCTTTATCTCATCCAGCTATTTACAACTCCAGCTTTCCGAAGCAGGAACAAATCCTCCCTGTGGGATTTGGGTAATGCCTAGTACGAGAGGTCTGTGATCTCAGCTAAAAGTTCCTGTCATATCAATATCAACATCCCATCTTACATATGGAAGGATCTCAGAGAACATTATCATTTAAAGTGATTTACATAGCCTGGGACTGTTCTGCCTCCTCCTGCAATGCCGCAGTCTCGGGGGGAGAAGGAACTGGCCCTATAAAGAATATACAGACACTGCACGAGGGAATTGGGATTGAGTAGTGATCTCTCTCTCCCTCTCTCTCCCAGAATCTTGTTCCTCAACTGCCTGCACTTAAAGGAATTTAAAATGCAGGCCATAAACTAGATGCTAAGCAAGAAAAGCAGCAGTCTGCAGAATGGGCTGCGCACACTCCACACGAAGCTACTGAGGGAGAAATATTGTCATAAATTGTGTTAAGCACAGTGTGGGGAGTCAGAAGCAGAGTTTTGATGGAAATGACAACAGCAGGCTGAAGGCAAGTCACTTGGTGTCCTGGGCAATGCCAAGGGGTTCATACAAGCCCTGCTTGATAACAATGACAACAGCAATTACTGCTGTTCTACTCTCCCACAACCCTTCCCCAGGACAGGCACCACTTCTGGGAAAAGGGGATGTTTAAAACCATTACAAAGAATCTTTGGGTCACTTTTTGCCCTAAGTCCTCCCATCTTGCTCAGGTTTGGACCCTGCCTCTCTTGTGTTCACCCCATGGCTGCCTGGTTTTAGGTTATCAGCAACAGAGCATCTGGGAGGAGTGTCAGGATCCAGCCCTTCTCATGAATACAGGATCATAGAATTATAAAAGAATAGAATCCTAGAATAATAGAATCCTAGAATGCCAGGTTGGAAGGGACCTCAGGGATCATCTGCTCCAACCTTTTAAGGTAAATAAATAAATAAAAATGTATATAGTTTACATGAGCTGGCCCAACACCTCGTCAAGTTGAGTCTTAAAACCATCCAATGTAGGGGATTCCACCACTTCCCTTGGGAGGCTATTCCAGAGCTCCCCAGGAGTAACTTGCATCCATCCCCCCTTGTTTTTTCCATGTGATTCTTTGTAAAAAGTGACATAAATGCATCCAAGACCAATGGGTTTGGACTTTTCTGGGCTGGACTGCTCTTCATGGCATCAAAGCAGGACTTCCATGGCTTTCAAGATAGGCAGGTTTTTGCATTCATAGGTAAAAATAAATGAATAAAACAGCCTGAAAATATACCAGCTCAGCCCCAAACTGGATTTGCTTCCCTGTGCTGTATTGATGATAAAGGAAAAAACATTTAGAGCCATTTGCCATTAAAAAGGTAGGGAGCTTAGCAAGCTCAGAGCTTCTTGAATACAGAGAGAATTTATTTTTTTCCCAAAAAATAGCTGATGGGGAATTTCTCTGCCATTTGTGCAGCTCTCATGCCAGCTGACTGCTTCTGGGCTGACGTGGGAAATCTGCTCAGGGCAGGATGAATAAAGGTGTGAGAAAATCTGGATCCGTTGTGTTGTTTCTGCAGTGTCAGCATCTCACTGTAAGTGCAGCAAGCACCACTTTAGGGGTCATTCCCATGTTTCAGTCCTCCCATTGGGTTCACTCCCAGACCACAAGCAACTAGTCCCTTCCTGCAGAGACATTGGTGAGCTTAGAATCAGAGAATGTTTGAGGCTGGAAGGGACCTCCAGAGCTCATCTGGTCCAACCTCCCTACACCAGCAGGGACATCTCTACCTAGGGCAGGCTGCTCAGAGCCCCAGCAAGCCTGACCTTGAAGGACTCCAGGGATGGGGCCTCCACCCCCTCTCTGGGCAGCCCCTTCCACTGATCCATCACCCTCAGATTAAAGAACTTTTTTCTAATCTCCACTCTGAATCTCTCCTTTCCCAGCTTCAAACCATCGCTCCTGGTCCTATCATTACAAACCCTTTTGAACAGACCTTCCCCTGCCTTCCTGTAGCCCCCTTCAGATCCTGGAAGGTCACTCTAAGGTCCCCCTGGAGCCTTCTCTTCTCCAGGCTGAACAGCCCCAACTCTCTCAGTGTCTCCATACCAGAGATGCTCCATTCCCCTGATCATTTTGGTGCCTCCTCTGGACAC
>VYZX01020785.1:89595-119752 GCA_013401335.1 Brachypteracias leptosomus | reverse complement strand
AGGACAATGGAGGGGGAAGACAACAGATAAACTTCTGCACCATTATATTCTTTATCACCTGTGCCAAGTCCAAAATTCTCCTAAGATACCTCATGAGCAAGGAAGAAGGAGCCAGGTCCTGCATAACTCCCTTTTCTAGAGTTTGCCCTTGTCAAACCAACCTTGGAGCTCGCTCATTTTTTTGCAGATTAATGATATTTTCCATGGGGAAACTGGACCAGTTTGCACTAGAATCAGGGGGAAATATTCCAATTAACTCTTTAAAAGTCACTACTGCAGAACTGTGAGGTCTTAAAGCTGGTCTATGGAGCCCACACTGTGACAATGGAAGACAGGACAATGGAGGGGGAAGACAACAGATAAACTTCTGCACCATTATATTCTTTTATCACCTCTGCCAAGTCCAAAATTCTCCTAAGATACCTCATGAGCAAGGAAGAAGGAGCCAGGTTCCTTCTGTAGGGTCTAACCTTGTCAAACCAACCTTGGAGCTCGTTCGTTTTTCTGCACATTAATGATATTTTCCATGGGGAAACTGGACCAGTTTGCACTAGAATCAGGGGGAAATATTCCAATTAACTCTTTAAACGTCACTACTGCAGAACTGTGAGGTCTTAAATCTTCTCTATGGCTTGGGAGGAGATTTTGACCATGGTATTTGTTGCACCAAAACCAAGTTCAAATCCCATAAGATGTTTTGAAGATGACGTGTTTCATTTTGTGTGTGTGTGTGTAACTACCCAGGGCTGGTTTAGACTACCAGGATGAAGGCTGAGAAAGAGTATGACCAACCTCTATCCATAGAGCAGGAGAGTAAACAGCAGGGAGGGAGCCAAGCTGGTTAAACCAAGTGAAAATATTGCCACAAAATGCTTGTAAACCAGCCACAAAGACCTCCAGACTGGAAATGAGAAGGAGGTTGTCAGCACAAGAGTTGTGAAGCTCTGGAACAGCCAGAGTGGGAAGTGGTGTGGGAAGGAACAAACTGATGGGTGTGAAGATAGAAACTGAAGCATTTATGCTCCTAAATAATGAATAAATAATGCTGGTTGTATGGACTAAGTACCAAGCAGCTCTCATCTCCCTCTAGCACACAAACTTCAGGGAGATGAGCATGGTTTTGTTGGTTTTCAACAGGTTTTTTTCTTCTTCGGAGAATCAATAAATAAATCCGTCCATAAATAATAAATCTGAGGTGGAGAGCACAAAAACAGAAATGAAAACATCTAGAAAAAACAGAGAATGAACCATGCTCTAAGCCCAGAAGAACTAAGAACTCAACTGCAAAGTTGACTGCATGTCCTGGAAGCCCTAACAGAAAATGTTCCATCTGTCCTTACAACTAGAAACTAAGTAGGTTGAAAAAACTCTACTGAGCACACAGATCAAACCCAGTGATATGTAAGAAATCTTTGGTTCAGCTGGGAAAACAGCAGGAAATTGAGATTTCTTTCCCTGTTTTGTTGTGTTTTCTCAGAATTCGGGCAAGGAATGTTCCTAGAAGAAGAGTGACCCACTTAGGTTTATTTCCTAACAGATATATATGACCTGGGAAATTTCAGGGGCTAGAAAAGTAGAAACAAATAAAACAACCTCAGTTTACTCTGTAAATGGTGTATTGAGATGAATGCTGGAAAACCCTCAGTTTGATGAGTACTCTGATGTTCTGCTCTGCTCCAAATAGCAACCACCTGATCCTGTCTAGCAGCACCTTCATCTGACTGTATCTTGAACAATCTCTACGTCCTGTATAAAGACATCAATGTCAACAATTTACTACCATCTTTACTCTTCAGAGCACAACCAAAGCAAGAGGGTTGAGTTGTCTGAAATACAAAGAACTGACCATAGTTAGAGCAGCCCAAAATGGTTTTTAATTCCCCTAATAATGGGAATGGAGAGCACCCTCTTCCTAATTCTTCCAGTAGAGGTCATTACACTTCATGCCCATGGCAGAAGGGTTGGAACTAGATGATCTTTAAGGTCCCTTCCAACCCTGACAATTCTAGGATTCTATGATTCCTAAGATTTTTTTCCTCTGGTAGGAAGCACAGAGCAAAGTCCCTATTTCAAGGGAAACTTCCCAGTGTTTCTGCAGCAAGCACAGCAGTAGAGCCTTTGATGTCCATAAATAGTGGAGAAGTGGGAAGAAAAGGGACAAAAAGTGCATATTCAAAGATGGGGGAGTACAAGTCAAGGCTTCCAGATCCCATTGCTGGCTCCCTACTGATTCCTCCCTAGGACTAAGACAACACTTGGGGCAAAACTGGTGTTTAAATTAAATCTTCCCCAAATTTCTCCCTCCCTCTTTCAGAGGGGGAGACGAACACTCTTCAGCCTTCACCTTTTCCTTCCTCTTTTCAATACTCAAATTGCTGTTGATTTTCCAAGGGGAGGCCTTTTGTTTCCCTGTCATTACACAAGACAACAGTGAAAAGAAAACTAAAAAAAAAAGCCAGCAGAGGCTGCAAGTGAGACTGTGCCACGTTTATTGTCATTTCACGGGATGCTAAGTGAAGAAGAGACTTCACAAAGCCATTAATTTGCTCAATTACTGCTGATGGATGTGAGCTCTTTCATCCTCGAGGATCCATCTCTTGCCTTAAAGGTTGTCAACGAGTCCCTGAGTGACACTAGAACCTTCACCAGCGACAGATCTCGGGGCTTCATTAGGGGAGAGGTTTTTACATCATTCCATGATTTGTGTGTGGCGGTGGGTGCGAGACGCTCGCAAATCTACAGGCACAGGCAAGAGGAGGGGAGATGAGGAGACACTTTGGGTTTCTTAGCAGAGTAAATAAACATGTTGTACAATTTTCATAAAAGGAAAGGTTTGGTAACACAGTCTGGTTTAGAATCAGAGAATGTTTAGGCTGGAAGGGACCTCTAGAGGTCATCTGGTCCAGCCTCCCTACACCAGCAGGGACATCTCTACCTAGGGCAGGCTGCTCAGAGCCCCATCAAGCCTGACCTTGAAGGACTCCAGGGATGGGGCCTCTACCCCCTCTCTGGGCAGCCCCTTCCACTCATCTATCATGGAATCACGGAATGTCAGGGATTGGAAGGGACCTCCAAAGATCATCTAGTCCAATCCCCCCGCCAGAGCAGGATCTCCTAGAGCAGGTCACACAGGAACCCGTCCAGGTGGGTTTTAAATGTCTCCAGAGAAGGAGACTCCACAACCTCCCTGGGCCAGTGTCTGGCACCCTCACCAGGAAGAAGATTCTTCTCCTATTGATGTGGAACCTCCTCTAATCTAACTTACACCCATTGCCCCTTGTCCTATCATTGGATGTCCCTGAGCAGAGCCTGGCTCCATCCTCCTGACACTCTTCCTTAATGTATTTATAACCATTACTGAGGTCACCCCTCAGTCTCCTTTTCTCCAAGCTAAAGAGCCCCAGCTCCCTCAGCCTTTCCTCACCAGGGAGATGTTCCACTCCCTTCAGCATCTCTGTGGCTCTGTGCTGGACTCTCTCCAGCAGTTCCGTGTCCTTCTTGACCTGAGGGGCCACACCCCTCAGATTAAAGACCTTTTTTCTAATATCTAGCCCAAATCTCTCCTTTCCCAGCTTCAAACCATCACTCCTGGTCCTATCGTTAAAAACCCTTTTGAATAGACCTTCAACAACTTTTCAGCAGCTCAGATCTAAAATGCTGGTTAGCTCTTTTACAACATGACAAATTGTCTACCTGCTACAATACTTTATGCAGAACCTTTCATACCGACTGCACCAATTGGTCTAGAGTTAAATAATGTGGTTGTAGCTAAATAAGAACAGAGGGAAGGAGAAATTAAGAGGCAGAAGCTGGGGAGAGATGAGCTGTTTTCAGCTGCTGTTTGAAATGAGTCAGAACAAATGGGTCACGGGGTTACCCTTGTCAGAGTTGGAGGGAAGACTCACCCACAGAAGAAATACTCTAGGAAATGCCTGCTAATAATGAAAGAGAGAGGGGAATATTGTGGCAGGGGCTGCTCTCCCTTTATGGTGGGTTTTATAACACAGAAGGGTAATTTTAAGCTGGATGCTGTAATGAATGAGGGAGTTCAGAGGAAATTTCTAAGGCTGAGGAGAGGCTGGGCTTTGTCTTTTAAATATGTAGGAAATAGCAATAGCATTTGTGCTTCTGCCTGATGAACTGGAATAGCAAAAGATGGTGATAGCAGTAATGAAGACCAGAGGAGAACTAATTAAATTCAATTTATTGTTATTACTCTCATTTCTCCATGCTCCACACTGATTCTTACATATCTATCTCATAACCATGTCCTTCCTGCTGTGCTGCTCCCTCCTTGGTCAAGCTGCACTCACATGGATTTCTGCCTGCATTTGGAGTTTCCAGGAGGCACCAGCTAAAATCGCTTCGTTTGGGGTAAATATTCCAACATTATGTTGATTGCTAATGTCTGCAAACAAATTCTAGGGTTAGCTCACAAGGAACTGACCCATTCCTGAATTATCATAGAAACCAGAAGCAATAAAAGTTTGAAATCTCTAGATGGGGCACACAGCAGAGGATAAAGGTGAATTTGTATTGCAAAGGAGGTGAAGGATATTTGACCTGTGATCTCACATCACTAGAGCTTCCACTCTGCCTGCAGCCCCCAACAGTTCTCCAGGAGTCCTTACAAACTGAAATCAGAGGTGCTGAAGCATCTCACAGCACACAACAAGGGTTATACCACTGAGGGAAGTCTCTCAATCTGGACTGACACTGAAGGTGGAAGGAAAACATAGAATCATAGAATGATTAAGGCTGGAAGAGACCTCTAGAGCTCATCTGGTCCAACCTCCCTACACCAGCAGGGACATCTCTACCTAGGGCAGGCTGCTCAGAGCCCCATCCAGCCTGACCTTGAAGGACTCCAGGGATGGGGCCTCCACCCCCTCTCTGGGCAGCCCATTCCACTCATCTCGCACCCTCAGATTAAAGAACTTTTTTCTACTATCCAGCCTAAATCTCTCCTTTCCTAGCTTAAACCCATCACTCCTGGTCCTATCATCACAAACTCTTTGAACATGAAACACATGAAAACATGATGAACCATAAATTCACATGGAAAGATACATCTAGAATACACCTTGACACTTCACAGGCATGCTTAGCTTTTGTTTCTTTCTTTTTAAATTTTTTTATTCTATTAAGAAAAGTTCCTATAAGAGAGACTCCACTGGATTTAATAAAACTGCTCTAATTTATCCAGCCTAAGGTTCAGTCTTTCTGCTATGATCTACCATCATCTTTCCACTTCACTTCCCTTTATTACTTGATTCACTCCTTACAGACACCAAGAAAGAAACAGTTCTTAAAGGAGGAGGTGAACGTGGCACATGCAGTGAGTTGATGTATTAGTTCACAGTAGGGGTGGAATTAATTTAATCTCACTTTAAGGTTTGATACAGGTGCCTCACCTGAGTTTCTTGGTGAGTCTCCCATGGAAGGCACTGGGGGTATAGCAGATATAGTCAATGGAGTTCAGCATGAATCATCTGGCCAAATGTAGAAGCCTATTTTAGGACATGAAATCTTGCCCCATGCTCCATTGACTCTGCTGACTCACTCTCCATTGCCTATGAACAAAGTCTAGGGCAACTTGCCCAGCTGCAGACACCCCCATGGCAGATATCCGCAGTTAATCGGATGACTTCCACCAAATGTGCTCCAGGTGAAGAGCATGGCTGGCAGAAATGTCAGTGGAAGGGGATAAGAGAGTGGTGGGACTACAGGAAGCAGTCCTGGGATAGGGATAAGCTTGAGAATGGAAAGGAGAGGATAGGAGCCAATGGTATCCTGGGCTGCATCAAGAGAAGTGTGGCCAGCAGAATGAGGGAGGGGATTCTCCCCCTCTATTCCACCCTCCTGCGACCCCACCTGGAGCTCTGTGTCCTGTTCTGGAGCCCCCAGGACAAGAAAGATCTGGATGTGCTGGAATGTGACCAGAGAAGGGCCACGAGGATGATCAGAGGCTGGAGCACCCCTGCTACGAGGACAGACTGAAGGAGTTGGGGTTGTTCAGGCTGGAGAAGAGAAGGCTCCCAGGGGACCTTCTGGTGGCCTTCCAGCATCTGAAGGGGGCTACAAGAAAGCTGGGGAAGGACTTTTGAGGCTGTCGGGTAGTGGTAGGACTGGGGGGAATGGCTCCAAACTAGGGGTGGGGAGATTCAGATGAGATGTTAGGAAGAAGTTCTTGCCCAGGAGGGTGGGGAGACACTGGCCCAGGTTGCCCAGAGAGGTGCTGGAAGCCCCATCCCTGGCAATGTTGAAGGCCAGGCTGGCTGGGGCTGTGAGCAACTGATGTAGTGGGAGGGGTCCCTGCCCATGGCAGGGGGGTTGGAACTGGATGATCTTTGAGATCCCTTCCAACCCTGACAATTCTACGATTCTATGATTCAGCTGTTAAATATCTTACCAACACACTGATCATTATGAGTCTGGTTTTCAGCAATGCTGAGCAGCCACGATGCCCACTGAAGACAATGGGAGTTCAGCATTTCCAAAAATCAGACACTTGCTTCTTAGCATTGAATGTAATCTTTAATATTTAAAGGAATAAAAGGGGCTGGGGGACAGGTGTGGAGACAAGTGAATGAGCCTCCTCCTCAGATGCTCTAAGTAGCCCTTTCTATTATTATTATTCTTACTGCTTCCAGACTTCATGTACAAGGGAAAACTACAGCTGGAGCACTACATGAAGATTGCAGAAGGTTCAGCAAACTCTGCTGCATTCCTAAGGGTGACATAAAGACTAGTAAAGTCTAACAGAAGACACCTACTGGAGTAGGAATCAGAAGATAGGCTTTATCTGGCTGAAAACCACTGTAAGACATTCCCAGTGGTCCACCTTTGGTTGAGCTGATGTGAAAACACATCACTCAAGAGAGATGTCTTGCTCCTCAACCTCACTCCCTCCTTACCCACCCAATGTGCCAGTGGTAGTGCTGGATTGACTTCTCCTGGAGCTACCTAGATTCACTAGTGCTGAAGAATTGCAGCTCCTTTCCTGATTTTTGAGCTAGTGCAAAGCAAGATGAAGTAGGAGATTTAGGAGAAAGGGTTGTGTGTCCTCTCCCTTTTTGAGTTGGTAACATGGTCACCTTGAGGCACTGCATCAGAAGTACTTTCACCCTGCTGTGCCTATACACAGGCTTTCAAAGAACCTCTGAAATTATACAAGGGTGATGGATGAAAGAATTTTTTTCCTCTTTTATTTCTTTCTGTGTTCAAAAGCATCTGGATTATTTCACCAGCAAGGTTTTTAATGTCATCAAAGAACAACTGCAGCAGCACAATAGGGATGAGGCCACTTTCCTAGAATTATAGAATGGTTTGAATTGGAAGGGACCTCAAAGACCATCTAGTTCTAACCCCTCTGCCATGGCAGGGACACCTCCCACTAGACCAGGTCACTCAAGGCCCCATCCAACCTAGCCTTGAACACCTCCAGGGATGGAGCATCCACAACCCCCCCTGGGCAACCTGTTCCAGTGTCTCACCACCCTCAGAGTGAAGAATCTCCTTCTAATTTCCAACCTAAATCTCCCCTTTCCCAGTTTGAACCCATTACCCCTTGTCCTATCACACTTTGCCACCACATTGCTTATTGCAAGGAGTTATGGTCCAAGCACTACACAAGAGTCCCAGTGAATCCCATTGTATTCCAAAGAGAGAATAGAGAGGAGTGACTCCTGCACTTCAGCTTTGCTATAATATATAATATATATTAATATTATATATTTTATATTTTTTATATATAATATAAAAAATAATGGTTTTATAAATCAGAAATAAAATACTGAGGAAGGACAATTAATAAAGATGAAGGGCTGAAATATCTCAGGAATGTTTTGCTTGTCTTGGCTAGATGCTGATGGAGTTAATCTTAACACAGGAGACCAGGTTGAGGTTGTGTCATAGGAAAAAGGGTTTTAAAGTGTTTAGTAAAGGCAGAAATGTTTGAGTCAGTCTTGAAGATCTTGCAGGAAACTAACTGAAGCAAACTGAGTCATTAGTGATTATCCTCAAGAGTTTGGGGAAGATTCAGAAGCATCAAAGGACTGAAGAGGGACAAATATAGAACCTGGCTATGAAAAAGGGAGTTGATGGATGAGAAATTACAGCCTAACTTCAGCTTGTGGGCAGATGCTAGGAGAAATTATTAAGCAGCCATATGAAAACACCCAGAAGATAATCACCTTATTAAAGGGAACTAAATAAAATGTTAAATGTCATCCAGGAAATAATTCTGAATAACCTCATTTAATTTCGGACTTAGTAAAAAGCCAGGTGAGAAAAAAAGTAAAGGAAGATGCTAGAAAAAAAGGGTTCTAACCTTTAGGTTAAAGGTTAGGAAGATCTAATTGTAGTAAGATGGGACTGATGAGTAAATCACTTTTGAAGGGTCGTTGTAAGAGGCTTAACATCAGACTAGAAGGGGATCTTAAATGAGATATTTCAGTGATGCTTCCTAGGCCAAGTTCTATTCAAAATAATTGTTTTTTTTTAATTTATATAATAATAATTGCTTTTATAAATAAAGTATAAATAAATGCTTATGAACGACAGCAGATTTGAGTAAAAGTAGAAGCACTTTGGAATCTAAAACGAACTTGAAAAGAATGGAGAGACATGAAAGTAGGAGGAAGAAATTTAATGTTTAAAGAAATTTAATGATGAGGTTAAATGCACAGATACAAACATCTTAGTTAAACCTAAATTTACCAAGACCCCCTCTCAGCCAAAACAAAGAATAATTACTCCAGTAGGTCTGTGCCCTAATGTAGGTACCTCAACTGAATGCATAAAGTCAAGTGCTGTGACTTCACCCCAAAATGTTCTTCCTTAAGTCATTGGTGATGTCCTTCAGTAGAACTTTCACAAAAGTTCATTTTTTTGCAAGAAACCTAGAATTCCATCACACAAATCAGCATGTTCCCAACTCCTTTAGCAGTATATAATATTTTCCATTATACTTTCCTGCCCCAAACCCATGCAACAGCCCTTTCATTTCAATCAGAGCTCCTCAACATAGGGAGCTTTGAAAAACTGCACCTCAGAAGTGTTATAGAAACAGAATAAATTCCAGAAATTCCCTTATCTTTAGCATTCTTGCCCACATCATATATAAACTTCTATTATTCCTCTTTATAAAATCTTATTTTCCTTCCCAAACCCAGAATATATGTGATTCAACATATATTTCTAACTATTTCAAAGTATATACCCAATCCTTTAAGATTTTGATCCTGAGTTCTCTAATTCAGAAGTAACACTCCAAAAGTATTACACATTTATATTTTAAAAAAAAATATATTTCCTACTCCCAATTTTTGCTAAATGTAGTAGAAAGACATTGGCTGTGTGTAAACAGCTCTTTATCTGGAATCTTGGCAAGAAATGTAGGTTTTGGACATGGAAAAATCAGGTTTCCACCCCAACTCCACAAATTATTTACTGTCCAGTCATTTGGTTAATTCAGTTACAGTCGCTGCTTATTTCCTGCTGTGTAAATCAAGGATATGAATTTAAAAATCTCTATAGGCTTGGGAAGTTCTCCATAGGAAAAGAATTATTGTTTCCACACTGGTACTACCCCCATCCAGTTTGGTGTTTAAATTATTATCGTCTGGATCTGAATTAGATGCCAGCCCAAAAGCCACTGAAATTAGGGATAATGCTTCCCTGAGCTTTAAATCAGTAAATTCAGCAAGAGAAGGTAAAAATCTGACCTGAAATCACATTGTGGCAATACAAGAAGGAGAAAAGTTCTGAAAAGAAAACAAACATGTAACTTAGATTTTCCTAAACTTTATTCTTGAATATAAAAAAATAAATTGCAACTAAATTTGACTTTTATACTAAATTATTATTTGTATCCCTTCCTTTAAAAGGACTGATTTTCCATGTCTGTCTTTTCTGTAGGGTTTGATCAATAAAAATCCTCAAGTGTTTTGAAAAAAAGAATAAAAAAAAAAGAAGAAAATGATATAAACATAACATTAAGCAAAAACCTGTGAGTGGCAATAGTAGGGGCAAGAAAGAAGAATTTTCCAGGTGTAATAGGAGAAATGCATCCTAAACTAGAATCCATTATTGAAGGAAAAATGAAAAAGTATCAATAATAAAGCTGGGGGGGGGGGAAGGCGAATGCATTCAATTAAATTTTGGTCGAGTGTTTGGTAAGAAGGCAGATGATGTAGATGGATCATGAAAGGGATGACCCAGGTAATTATAGACCTGCCAATCTAGCATTGATCTCAGTCAAAATAATGGAGCCACTGATACAGGACTCGACTGAAAAGAATTAAAGAAAATGGATATAAATCAGTGCAAATCGTTACTGGATCCTGGAGAACAGCATCTCATTAACTGAATGTTATGTCCCTTTTGGTGAGGATACAGGACTAGTTTGTGTGATGGAGATAATGATGTAAAATTAGTGTCTAGACTGGTCCAACACATCCCCATGACACATAAAATATGAATCAAAGGATGGCCAAACACTCTGGTCTCTGCCTGTTCCAGTTACTAGGAGGATACCCCCATGAAAAAGTGTTTAGATGGTTTTCCTACAGACAAACCACCCCACTATTTAGTAAATTAATATATTAATATATTTAGTATATTAGTAAAACGACAAATCTCTCTCATTGAACTTGAATCCTTGTAGGACCCTTGTTACAGAATTATTAAGAGTCCTCCATGAGATCAAAACAATCCATGGGGCCAAAGGTAAATCCAGACATAGACAAACAAAGAATTGAGGCCATACTGGTAGGATGGGTCATGAAGGGGATTCTTGCCAACCCAAACCAACCAAATCCCTAAAGCCACACATCCAGTCTCTCTGGGGAAGATGTTTGGGCTCTGGAAGTTCTATCATCTGCCCTTATCAAAGAAAATTGAGGTCTCTCATGGCCCCAGGACATGGTTGCTTGGGGAATATAACTTTGTTAATGGGACCTTCGACCTAGCACGTAATAAAAAATAAAATCCCATGATAGGACCCATAAGATGGACAAATTAATTTTGGAAATCCAGTGTGGATTTTGAGCATTGAAGGGAATTACCATTAAAAAATCAGGATGCACTTTGTGGTTAGCTCTACCACCATCCCAAATTTAAAACTGGAATTCCTCTTCTTTTGTCTCTGGGGTCAACTGGTTGAAGCAAAACTCAATCTGAGGAAAAATCACTGGCTAATAGTTTATGTCATCAGAGCAGCTTCTTCTGCTCTCACCATTTATGACACTATGATTGACTCCAGCCACTGATAAAAGCTTCCCAGGTTCTCCAGTAAGTTTTCTCCCCTTGCAACGTGCTTGTAACATCTGTTACTGGGTGCACAACACAGGATTCTTGCTATTAAAAACTAAAATAGAGGGAGGGAGCAAACCAGACCTTCCCAGGTCGTATTTACCTCACACTGATGTGTGTTATTCATCCCATAAATTTGTTATGCTTCCAGCTCCCAAGCTTGAGTGAACATTCATTTTTCTTCCTTTACAGATATGCCCAACCAAAGCTGAGCTGTGGGCTGGCAGGGAAGGGATGAGACTCCCATTATTGGCTTTGCATTAGGTTTGTTTATAAAAGACAAGGCGTATTAATCATAGATACCTAGGCTGGGGGAAGGATTCATTACAAAAAGCAGGATGTCAAGCACACCAGGAGGTGCCAGGGATTGATGGGCTGGCTTCTGGCTCGTAAAGAAAGCTCAACAAGGTTTTGCTCTAGTCCAGACAGATGAGCCCTGTCCATTTCTAGGTCCCCAAGGAGCATTCTAAAGCAGGTTTTTTTTTGCTTTTGAGTTGCCACTGGTGGGGCAGCTGGTAGGGGATGATTAAACAAGGGGTTGCTCCAAAACATGGTCTCTTCCCCGTGTGGAAGAGGTAACAGGCTGCTAAGTCCATTTGCTTCAATTGTGGTTGCTTCAAATTTGAAGGCTAATTTTGTCTTGAGTTTTTAATCCCAAGCAAAGAGTTGGTGATATTCCACAGGGAAATAACTGCAAAGTGGAGGGAAATCTATCCTTAAGGTAGAAATCTTTCTTAAAAACAGACGTAAGGAGGCATTTTCCTATTTAATACAAAAATGCTCATGGTTTCTTTCCACGGAAAGTGTTCTGTAACACAAGCAAAGCAGAAGAGACAGTCCATAGGACAAAAAAGGAAATTCTAAGGTTCTCCCCATTGATAGACATATCTCATGAAATCACAGGATGGTTAGGCTGGAAGGGATCTCGAAAGATCATCTAGTCCAACCCCCCCACCAGAGCAGGGTCACCCAGAGCAGGTCACACAGGAACACGTCCAGGTGGGGTTTTAAACATCTCCAGAGAAGGAGACTCCACAACCTCCCTGGGCAGCCTGGGCCAGTGTCTGGCACCCTCACCAGGAAGAAGTTTCCTCTCCTATTGATGTGGAACCTCCTCTGGTCCAGCTTGCACCCATTGCCCCTTGTCCTATCTCTGGATGTTCCTGAGCAGAGCCTGGCTCCATCCTCCTGACACTCTCCCTTAATGTATTTAAACACATTAATGAGGTCACCCCTCAGTATCCTTTTTTCCAAGCTAAAGAGCCCCAGCTCCCTCAGCCTTTCCTCACCAGGGAGATGTTCCACTCCCTTCAGCATCTCTGTGGCTCTGTGCTGGACTCTCTNATTCTCTTCAGGATTTCAGAGCCACAGGGCACTTGAAGGCTCCTTATGAAGTAATTTAAGGCCCCTCAACTTGCAAAGGGAAATGGCAGCTGCTCCACCAGCAGGTGAGAGGTGAGGCCAAGAGGGGTTGTGCCACTTGGACCTGAAGGGAGAGGTTCATACTCTGAATTTATATGGGCAGAAAGAAATAAAACTGGGTTTCTTCTATTCAGAGGTCCCCAGGTCTGCCTGAATCCTTCTCTTTGTGTTGCTTTTTGCAGAAGTGTGTATTTGCCATTTTTCTCTGCCCACTTGTCCTTATTTCATGTCCTCCTTGTCTGAGATGGTCCTAATGTTCTCAGCCTACACTAGAAATGTCCAGAGGAGGGCACCAAAATGCTCAGGGGAATGGAGCATCTCTGGTATGAAGACAGGCTGAGAGATTTGGGGCTGTTCAGCCTGGAGAAGAGAAGGCTCCGGGGACACCTTAGAGTGACCTTCCAGGACCTGAAGGGGCTACAGGAAGGCAGGGGAAGGTCTGTTCAAAAGGGTTTGTAATGATAGGACCAGGAGTGATGGTTTGAAGCTGGGAAAGGAGAGATTTAGACTGGATATTAGAAAAAAGTTCTTTAACATGAGGGTGATCAGTGGAATGGGCTGCCCAGAGAGGGGGTGGAGACCCCCATCCCTGGAGTCCTTCAAGGTCAGGCTTGCTGGGGCTCTGAGCAGTCTGCCCTAGGTAGAGATGTCCCTGCTTGTGTAGGGAGGTTGGACCAGATGAGCTCTAGAGGTCCCTTCCAGCCTCAAACATTCTATGTCCTTAGAGCCCAGGATGGCCACAGTAAATCTATGCTCACATGGTGCCGAACATCCCAGGAACACAATTTAGAGTTCAAATACTTTTCTTTCATACTCTGACATTCAAATGTCCATCCCTCCAATGCTCTCCCCTAGAGATTAGGACCTGTCGTCCATGTATTTATCTCATCCCAGGAGAAATCAGCTTTTACTCCAGCACTAGTGCAAATCAGCCACGAGATCTTCCAAGGGTTCAAGTACAATACTGCTCCTCCTCATTTCAATCTCACCTGCAACTGTGACTAAACAGTGTCCTGCAAATGCTCCTCATATTGCCTTCTGTGGAAGAGTAACAGAAAACAACCACCAGATTCTTTCCTTGAAGCTTTCAGGGGTTTTTTGTAATGCAATGTGGTTTGTACAAGCATAAATCTAAAGCAGGATGGATGTAAACAGAATGTCACAGAAAGTTCCTTCAAGTATTTTCTCAAGTATCACATCTTTGGATTAAAAAAGACAAAAAGAATCTCCTCTTAAATAAGTTATAAAAGACAGACAGATAATACAGAGAGGATAAGAGAGAAATTATCTCGTCTAGAATCTCCCTGTGACTGAAGCACCTCTCAAGGCTCCCAACACTATTTGTGTGTTTGGAGAAGGGGGGATGTCTCTAGATCATCAACAAGCTCATCAAATGCAGCCTGAGCAGACCAAGAGTGACTGGCACTTCCAAGGTGGTACTAATCTATCACACCTTCTTTTCCAATAGCTGGACATGAGATGCTACTGCACCTTCTTTCATCATATATGTTGATTTCCCCTTTAAGGCACAACATTGAGTTCCTCCTGCTGCTCACAAAGAGCAGTAATGAGCTTCTATTGCTATATTTTTATCAAAGAGAAGCAAAACCTCCAGTCCACTGCCAGTGGTAAGGGAATAATGGAATTATAAAAGAGGAAAACAAGACATCCACTGCATAATCAACGTAATTACCAGTATTTGGAACCTCAGTTATAAACCCATATTTGGGCTATTTTCAATGTCTGAAAACCACTGAAGCCTGAACTCTGTTGCTTCTCCAGACTCCCTCCCTTACTGGAATTGCCTACGTGCTGGATCACATATTTCTTTCATGATGGAGTGTAATTATCTCAATTACAGAGCAGGGAGAGGGAGCACATATTGTATAGAATCACAGAACGTTTCAGGCTGGAAGGGACCTCTAGAGGTCATCTTGTCCAATCTCCCTACACAAGTAGGAACATCAATTGTATGCACTTTTCCAATTTATTAAGTTCATAAGGGAATGGTGTTGAGGAGCACACATACATTGAGTCTACATACGGGCCAACCAAGTGGACCTTCCTCAGAGAGACCTACCAAAATATACCACCACAATCTAGGCATCTTGCTTTATAAGTACAGTTTCTATTGCTCCTTCTCATCCTTCTTCAGTGCATACTCATCATCAGATTTAATATCTTCCTGAAGTTATATCCATTGCTACTCAACCCCTGGTGAGCTGCTCCACAGCTCAAGCACACAGTTGATGTCCTGCACCACACGCAAACAAAGACCCTGGAGGAATGTGCTGTAACCAAATGGGCCAGGAGAATATCCCCATCCTCAACCCCAAGGCTTGAAGTGATGCCTCCCCATGAGTTTCCCCCCCAGCAGGTTTGCAACTACTCTAGGAGAGCTTCTTTGTCTTCCTCTTTGATGCTTTACATCAGTGCAGCACCCAGGCTATGGTCAGGCTTGATGGGGCTCTGAGCAGCCTGCCCTAGGTAGAGATGACCCTACTTGTGTAGGGAGGTTGGACCAGATGACCTCTAGAGGTCCCTTCCAGCCTCAAACATTCTATGATTCTATGGGAGATTCAGCTCCAAGTCCACTACCAATGAATATTTAATTCTTCACCAAAACCTCTCCCAAGTGTAACCAAGTTGTTTAAGGCTCTTCCCTTGGTATACACAAGAAGGAGAAGTAATAATTAGACCCTGGATCAGCTGCACACATCTAAGAGTGTCCTGGGCATGAGCATCTTGAGAATTTTGGCATTGAGAAAGGTTTTTTTGCAAAATACAGGAAAACAGAAAACAAAACCATAAATATTTAGGATTTGCTCCAGAGCAAATTTGGAATAATAAGTTCAATATTGAGAGGTTTCTCAGGTGAAAACAAAACAAAGCAAATCATAAATAAATATTGCCCATCTCTAATTCAGAGCTCTCTGTCCAGCACATACTTCTACATCACTTTATTTTATTTTTTTTCTTTTAAAATTTATTTAAAATGAATATTTTGATTTATTTATTTTTATTTTTAAATCCAATTTATTTAAAATTAATCTTTGCTCAGGGTCTGAGATCTAGTATTGTCTTCCTACAAATTCAGCCATTCCATTTCAAAAATCTCCCCAAAGCCAATCAGGGCATCCTGGGAAGAAACCTCCATGGGATTGTTTGAAGACATTTCTCTGACTTCAGCATCTCTTTGTCCTGTACCTATTCACAGCTGCAGCCCTTTGGAAGGCAGCTGTGCTGACCAAGAGGAAAGTGCTGTGCACACCTTTTGGAGCTCTGTAAATGACAGATAAATAGTAACAATAATGTGACTTAACAGATGTTTTTTATCTTTAACTACCCGTCTCCCACGCAGTAAATTGCGAGGCCATAAAAATGATGGGAGTGAAGGGGAAATTTAAAGAGGCATTATCGATTAATATTGTGGTATGAAGAGCTGAGTAATTCTTGGCAAAACAGCTTAGTGAATTTATTCACTTTATATTAGGTTCAGTGCTAGTAAAAGTTAACCAGCTGACAGCACTGGAGACAAAACTTCTGAGGCCAATCTTCAGTAGAAAAAATGGTGTGTGCCTAATGTGAGGCTGGGGTTGGGCTCTTCTCCCAAATTACTAATGGTAGGATGAGAGGAGATGGCCTCAAGTTGCACCAGGGGAGGTTTAGATTGGATATTAGCAAGAAGTTCTTTGCTGCAAGAGTGGTCAGGCACTGGACCAGGCTGCCCCGGGAAGAGGTGGAGTCACCATCCCTGGAGATGTCTAAAAAACTAGACATAACACTTGAGGCTATGGTCTAGTGGTTAGAGAGATGTGCAATGAAGGTTGGACTTGATGATCCTAGAGGCCCTTTCCAACCATAATGATTCTATGACTTAGCAAACCAAAACAAAAGGGAAGGTGTGGAAGTTTGCAGGTTGCAGATTATCTAGAAGGCCATAATAAACCCAAGACTACCCTGCAATCACTAGCCTGAACTCTCAGCTGAACATCGTGATAAGGTTTTTTTCTGTGGATGAATGAAGAATTTGCTCCTTTTAATAAGGAACAAAATAATGAAAGTATGCACAGAACCAATGGACGGGCAGGGGCAGTGCAAGATCCCACAAACATGTGTTACTGTAACACACCCCCAGTTTGACCCAGAGGGATGATGTCCAAGGATAAAATGACAGTTTGATCTTTGTCATTGTCAAGGAAACTCATTAAGAGAGATGTTTTTTATTAACATGGATCTCTGCTTGTAGACACGTGGTTTTCTCTCCCAGTTTCCAGAAGACATTGGAACTGGTGGGAAATCAAGCTCTAGCTAGCTCAACACAGCTCAGTAAGGTGCATAAAGCACCCCAAGCAATAGTCTGCACTGACAGGAGGTGGCCTCCTCATCATCTCTGGTCTCGTCTCACAGGTAATTAGTGATAGAACAAGAGAGAATAGTTTCAAGCTGCAACAGGGTAGGTGTAGACTGGACTAATGACAAGAGGTGACGGCCTCAAGTTGTGTTAGGGAAGGTTTAGATTGGATATTAGGAAGAAGTTCTTTACTGAAAGAGTGATTAGACATTGGAACAGGCTGCCCAGGGAGGTGGTGGAGTCACCATCCCTGGAGGGGTTCAAGAAACAAGTAGATGTCGCTCTTTGAGACGTGGTCTGGGGGTCAGGGAGATGTTGGACAAAGGTTGGACTTGATGATCCTAGAGGGCTTTTCCAACCTAAAGGATTCTCTGATTCTATTCTAAGGGTGTCTCATGCAAGTGGCCAAAGTCAGCATGGTGTGTAAATTCTGTGAAGAGATGCCAAACCACTCAGCTCTCACTAAAGCTGGAAGAAGGTTCGTAACCTCAGCTAATAAACCCTTCTGATGTTCCCAGGCAAGTTCAGGTGCCATGTAGGTTCTTATGACCATGAGCCAGCAATGTGCCCTTGTGGCCAAGAAGGCCAATGGCATCCTGGGGTGGATTAGAAGGGGTGTGGGTAGTAGGTGGAGAGAGGTTCTCCTCCCCCTCTACTCTGCCCTGGGGAGACCACAGCTGGAATATTGTGTCCAGTTCTGGGCCCCTCAGGTCAAGAAGGACACGGAACTGCTGGAGAGAGTCCAGCACAGAGCCACAGAGATGCTGAAGGGAGTGGAACATCTCCCTGGTGAGGAAAGGCTGAGGGAGCTGGGGCTCTTTAGCCTGGAGAAGAGGAGACTGAAGGGTGACCTCATTAATGGTTATAAATATGTAAAGGGAGAGTGTCAGGAGGATGGAGCCAGGCTCTGCTCAGGGACACCCAGTGATAGGACAAGGGGCAATGGGTGCAAGCTGGACCAGAGGAGGTTCCACATCAATAGGAGAAGAAACTTCTTCCTGGTGAGGGTGCCAGACACTGGCCCAGGCTGCCCAGGGAGGTTGTGGAGTCTCCTGCTCTGGAGATGTTTAAAGCCCCCTGGACGTGTTCCTGTGTGACCTGCTCTGGGTGATCCTGCTCTGGTGGGGGGGTTGGACTAGATGATCTTTGGAGGTCCCTTCCAATCCCTGACGTTCTGTGATTCTTGTATTTCTATTTTATGTTGTATTGTACCATGGGTCCCTTTTCCTTATGATGTACTGGCAAATTGGGAAGACCAGAGGATCACAGAGCTTATAAAGAACTTTAAATGCAGTCAGGGTTTCTGAAAATGCTCCAAAACCCACCTTTGTAAACAGTATATCCAGAGGTAAGAAATTAAAAAGAGCAGAGACCAACTGCCTGTCCCACCTCAGCCAAGCAACAGTTGAGCTGAGCAGCCTCTGTGCAAACATTTTCCAACGTTTGGAAAAGAAAAACACCATTTGGGAGCATGAATGAACAGGAGTGGAAATTACAGAGCTGCCTTGCAAAATAAGTGGGAAACAATGGAGTGAGAAATAAGTGGAGAGAGAAAGCAGAGAGCCAATGATAAGGCGAACTTTTCCAGATGTGAAAATCAATTTTAGTCTAAAACTTCCCAGCCTTTTCATTTAGAAAGCAATAAAATTCTATTTGTCCCCTGTTCATTTGCTACATAAAATGCCACTAAGCTGCAAGCTCTGAGCAACCACACAAAGCGTAATAGGTTAGGACTGAAGCCTTAAAATATGTTAGGGTTTTTTAATGAAACCAATTTATATCAGTTTGTGCCAGTGAAAGGGCTGAAGCAACTTAATTTCGTTTCATTTTCCACACATTTGTGGCCAAAGCAAGGATTCACTTATTTCTAATTCAGCCCCTGCTTCCACATGCCTGACTAAGCTCTTTCTGATTTAACTGGTGACCTCTATTAAAGAGCTAGGTGTTGGGCTCTATTAAATAGATAATCTCTTGGTACCTACACATCACCACTCAAGCCACCTCCTCCTTTGTACAGTTTTTATTTGCATGTGTGCTCAGTCAGAGAGCTGAGGACTTTTTGCAAGCCAGGGGAAAAAAAAAATAGGCATAAAACTGACTATTCTTGTAGCTAAAGTCTCTCTGTTCAATGCAACATCATCATATTTAAATATTTTAAAAAAAACCCCAAACCAAAGAGATTTTCAGGGCCCGATTCTGAAATAACTAAATAACTTTTCTTCTTTTTAATTTTTCCCTGTCTTGACACTGTTTCTTCACTTAGTTTTTCACCTAATTTATATTAGTGTGACATCAATCAAAGCTTTGTAGGAAGACCTTTTATTAGAGTGATGGAAATACTGATTCAAGGTCTGTCTTGCTGGGGCTCTGAGCAGCCTGCCCTAGGTAGAGATGTCCCTGCTGGTGGAGGGAGGTTGGACCAGATGACCTCTAGAGGTCCCTTCCAGCCTCAAACATTCTATGATTCGTTTGGTGCCTCCACTGTAGTAACAGTGGCTGATTTTGAAGTTTACTTCAAATCTAGTACCTTGGAGAGCACCAACAAGTCTTCTGGTATTGGGGTTATTTCACACCTAACAGGGAATGAACTTGCCCCGTAGCCATTCCCTCAGTGGAGGTATTAATAGTATTTCTTCTCTACCTGAGTAGAGTTTTTGCAAAACTTTGTAGGAGTGTAAACCAGAAGATTTTCCACCATTTTTCTAGAAATGAGCCAAATGGGTGTCAATTTATCCAGTGCAGACAACACACAATGATGGCAGACTCACAAATAATAAACCCAAAGTGTCTGTAGGTGGAAAGGAGAAGAAGGGAGGTTTAAAAGAAGAAGAACCACCCTGATTTTGAGAAATTCAAATCCAAAAAACAAGCTGGTTGGGAAAGGTAATGGACAAAGGATCTTTCCATCTGTCCCTACCCATCTGAAACTTGGTCGTGGCCACAGGGGTTAAGGTTGATCCTTATTCAGTCCCTTCTTTGGATCTGTGGAGGGGGGTTCATTTCATAGTCAGTGGAAAAGGCAAAGCCTCATGGTCTTTTCTCAAGGAAGGGATGAAAGGCTGAAGTTTCTTTCACCCCTCTGAGGAGGGTGCCCAAATTTCTGAGAGAATTAGCTTGGAACAACATTGTTAATGTACAACATCTCCACTGCAGTGTCCTACAAAAGAAACATTTTGGAAAAAAATTGATTTTCCCAACCCCTGGGAACATTAAATATGTGAATGAACAATGATTTCCTTGCAGATTTTTTTTTTCTATTTTTTTTGTCAGTCCAAACTGAATATTCTGCAATCTGGGACTGTCTATTTGAGATCAACCTGGATGTCAGATTAGAGGATTCTTCTCTTCCCTTCCATGAAATGGGTTTGCTCTGGTGGACAGCTTAAGGGTATTGCTATTCAGACCAAACTGTGGTTGTGTCAAAGTGTTCAGAGATTCACTCCACACCTGATGGATTCCAAGTGCCTGCTCAGTGTAGTCAGAAAGACAACGTGCAGCATATTTGGCTCTGCTTAGACTGATTTCCTATGCAGAAAGTTATTTTTAGTAGTTCTCTCTCTCTCCCTCGTTGCTGTTGCAACCAGAAAAGTGACCATGAATATAATCATTTTACTTTCCACGTTTCTTTCTTCATCTAGGCTAAATTCTATCGCTGTGTAAGGAGAAGTTGTTTTCTGAGCCAATGTTATAAAGCTCACCAGGGATTTGATTATCTAGATGTCCGTCCTTTCTCCTCTGTGTATCCTCATCAGTCAGAGATGATAAGAGAGTATTAAGTGACCATGTTGCTGTTGATGCACAAGGCAAAATACCACCACATCCACCTTGCTATAGGGTGGCTCCATCACAATCTACTGAGTTAAAAGGAGTTAGAAGAAAGCTAATGCAGTTCAGTAAAACCAAGCTGAGTCAACGTCACAAAGGACAAGACTGTCAAGTGGTGGAAGTTGATGTTGTGACAAATTTTGTACCTGAAAACCCAGTTCAAGGGTAAGAACCTGCAGATGTGGCATTATATATTGATTTATCTTATAGACTCTAGTGACATCTTCACGTTATAGACTCTAGTGTCCAGTTCTGGAGCCCCTAGGACAAGAAAGAGATGGATGTGCTGGAACATGGTCAGAGAAGGGCCACGAGGATGATCAGAGGCTGGAGCACCTCTCCTACAAGGACAGACTGAGAGAGTTGGGGTTGTTCAGGCTGGAGAAGAGAAGGCTCCCAGGGGACCTTCTGGTGGCCTTCCAGGATCTGAAGGGGGCTACAAGAAAGCTGGGGAGGGACTTTTGAGGCTGTTGGGTAGTGGTAGGACTTGGGGGAATGGCTCAAAACTAGAGGTGGGGAGATTCAGATTAGATGTTAGGAAGAAGTTCTTGCCCAGGAGGGTGGGGAGACACTGGCACAGGTTGCCCAGAGAGGTGCTGGAAGCCCCATCCCTGGAGATGTTCAAGACCAGGCTGGCTGGGGCTGTGAGCAACTGCTGTAGTGGGAGGTGTCCCTGCCCATGGCAGGGGGGTTGGAACTGGATGATCTTTGAGGTCCCTTCCAACCCTGACAATTCTATGATTCTATGACATTCCTTTAAGTCTGAAGGGACAGTAGCAAGGATGCCAACCCTGACATGCTGCTTCATTTGCTCAAATCTATTTGAAAAGTTGAAAATCTTGGATTTACTATTTATTGGAAATTAAAACTCTCTTTTAAAACTCTTCCAGTGCCTCTAGCTTTGCTGGTAACATACAGACCTCAGCTTGAGGAGCTCTGGTTTGGTTTCCCTGATCTTGCTTGTTAGCCTTTCTCCTCCAAGTACAGCAACTCACTTCAATTAAAGCTTCATTAAAACAACATTGCCATAATCACCATATGCTCCTTATATATTTTTAAAGCATAACTGTTACCAACTGATCAAAATACAAGAGGGCATTTTCTCTGTCTATATTACAGAGTGTACACGTACTATTTATGGCACATTTAAGTTTTCACTTCTCTCAGCATGGACCAGAAGGAATTGCTGCAGACATTTCTAAATCCTCTTCACAGTTATACCCATTTGTGGTTTCTCAGCTTTGCTGCAGCTTCAAGTTTCAGAAGGGCTCAGGTGAAGAGCAGTTGGAAGTGGGAACAGATAACCAGGACCAAAGAACTCAACTTTCTAAGTGCAGGGAAATAAGTCCTTTGATATCAATAATATCAGGAGGCAGAAGACTGCTGGCAAATAGTACTAGCTCCTGTCCAACTGGATCTCTTTCAGAAGGCCATCTGTAGAGGTTTATTATCCCCAAGGCTCAGAATTGGGGCCAATTCTGTCTAATATCTTTACCAATGATCTGGATGAGGAATGGGATCAAGACCACCCTCATTAAGTTTGCAGATGACATCAAACTGAGCAAGAGTGTTGATCTGCTTGAGGGTAGTGAGGCTCTACAGAGGGATCTGGACAAGATGGATCAATGGGCTGATGGCACTTGTATGAGGTTCAGCAAGTGCTGGGTCCTGCATTTGGGTCACAACACCATGCAATGCCTCAGGCTTGGGGAAGAGTAGTTGGAGACTGCCTGGTGGAAAAGGACCTGGGGTTCTGGTCAACAGCTGCCTGATTATCAGCAAGTGTGTGCCCAGGTGGCCAAGAAGACCACCAGCATCCTGGCTTGTAGCAGCACTAGGGCAGTGACCATTCCCCTCTACTCAGCACTGGTGAGGCCACACCTCAAATCCTGAGTTTGGTTTTGGTCCCCTCACTACAAGGACATTGAGATGTTGGAGCATGTCCAAGGAAGGGCAACAAAGCTGGTGAAGGGTCTAGAGAACAAGTGTTATGAGGAGCACCTGACAGAACTGGGGGTGTTGAGCCTGGAGAAAAGGAGGCTCAGGGGAAACCACCTTGCTCTCTACAACTCCCTGAAATGAGGTTGTAGCAAGGTGTGTGTGGGGCTTTTCTCTCAACTAATAAGTGATGGGATGAGGGGAAATGGCTTCAAGTTTTGCCAGGAGAGGTTACGACTGGATATTAAGAAAATACTTTTCACTGAAAGGATTATCAAGCACTGGAACAGGCTGTTCAGGGAAGAGTCACCATTCCTGGAGATGTTTAAAAGAGATACAGATGTGGTGCTGAGAGACATGGTTTAGTGGTAGACTTGGCAGTGCTGGGTTAATGGTTGGATTTGAGGATCTTAAAGGTCTTTTCCAACCTAAAGAATTCTATGATCATTAGTTTTCAAAAGAAGTGCTAATGATAATGGCATCCAGTGTCCATGACTGACTGCTCTGATACTTAAGTTCTCTCTCCACTGGTTACAACCACCACAGCACAACTCCACAGTCCATCCTCACTGGTAAGTACAAGCTGGATATCATGGCATCCATCCAACAGCCATTTTGATGGCCATAAAAAAACCATTTTAAGAGTGATGAAGCCCAATGGAGAGGAGATGGTGGAAATGACTGGGATTTTCTTGGCATACCTCTCTAAATAGCCTGTGGTTATGTGCAGATGGACCAGCTGATCAGATCATCAATTTCATGGGATGTAAAATACTGACATACAGTAGAGATGTTTTCAATGCACTGAAGGCTGAGTTTGAATCAAAAATATGACTCTGGTGCATTACAGAACAGGGAACACTTTCAGATTCAAAGTGTGATGATGCCATGGATCCAAGATGCTGACTCCAATCTTTGTATGATGGCTTATCACTCCTAAAGCTCAAAGATGCTCAGGGTTGGGTACTCAATCAGGATACAAAAGAATAATTATCTCCATTTTCCTTCCCCCCCAAAAAAAAAACCCCATAAATTCTACATTGAAAATGTCAACCATATTCAACATTTAGAAGCCAACAATTCAAGTCCAAATGCACTGACAATTGGGGTTCAGAAACAGTTAATACCAAAGAAATATACTGTTTTTTCACTTTACTGATGAAGGTCATATAATAAAGTCCTGACTACGTCCTGCTGGTCTTCCAAAGATTCAGTAAATGACACATATGAATTATTCTACTGCAAAAAAGTGTAGATAAGGACAGGTTTTTTTTATAACCTGATAACTTGCTCTTTCTCCTGCTGAAAACTGGTGTTACGTGCTCTATCTGGATTTGTTGCTGGTTTATGGGAAGATGAATTTTATTCAAAGTGGAAATTTCCTAAGATTTCTGGGGTAGCCAAAGAGAACATATATATGTGAGGAGACAGACAAGGAGAAAGCAAATAAGCCAGGAGAAAACAACTACATAAAATCTAGGAAAACTAGCCCTTGATTTATTAGCTGTAATTGCATTTAGGGACACATTATTAGTACTTACTTGTTTGTGTTCCAAAGAAAACACTAATAAATAAATTAACACTTTGTGTGCTTCCCAAAAATGTATTAAACAGATGAACAAGGTCCTTGCTGAGGCAACAAAGCTCATTGAAATTGTTCTCCAGATTAAACTTTACAGAGCCTAACGGTGCCATTTTTCTTTTGCATGGTGCTTCATACTTGTAATCATCCTGCAAAGTTTCCCTCATGCAGGAGCCATCCATAGGACCACAAAATCAGGCTGGGAGAGACCTCAGGAGGTCTCTAGTTTAGTCCTACCTCCTGCTGAAAGTCAGATGAGATTGCTCAAGGCTTTCTCCATTTTTTCATTACCCTTACTGTCAGAAATAATGCAGTAAATGCCTTCCCTCCACCCAGAATGTGTCTGGCTCCAGTTTCTAGGCATTGATTCTTGTTTTCTCCCTGCTACACTCAAGAACCATGAAAGTTCAGTATTTTCCTGCAAGGACAGTACAAGTACAGCACAATAAAGTTTCCTACAAGTCTTCATCCTGATAATCTAGATACACTTCTCCTTTTTTTCATATAAGACACTGTTTCCAACTTGGAATATTTCCATATCCATTTGAAGCTGGGAAAGGAGAGATTTAGAGTGGATATTAGAAAAAAGTTCTTTAACATGAGGGTGAGAGATGAGTGGAATGGGCTGCCCAGAGAGGGGGTGGAGGCCCCATCCCTGGAGTCCTTCAAGGTCAGGCTGGATGGGGCTCTGAGCAGCCTGCCCTAGGTAGAGATGTCCCTGCTGGGGGAGGGAGGTTGGCCCAGATGACCTCTGGAGGTCCCTTCCAGCCTCAAACATTCTATGATTCTGCGATTCTATGATTTTAAAATGCAGCAGAAAGAAATGTCTATCCTTGACTATTCCAATGCAGCATTAAAATCTTTTCCTTCACCCTAAGGAGGACTCACCTGTCCTAGATTTCTACTGAGTAGAAATCTTCAGAACCAGTCAACTGAGACGCTTTTTTACGGTCAGTGGGAAGAGAGAGGCAATAGTAGGATAAGATTCTTGTGGCCCCTCTCAGCCAAGGATAAATGTTGAAAACAGATGGGACAAACTGTGTCCTAAAAGTGCCTTTTTTTGTGCATTGGCTATAAATGTGAATGTAGGAATTTAGGAAGAATGCACCTAAAGCCAGGGAGATAAATAGCACCCAGTTGAGGTAGTCAAGGGAGTATATCCAAAGATATAGGTCTTGAGTTGCAGTAACAGGTAAATGATGACAAGAAAACAAAGTCAGGCACTCAGGAAAACTTCTTCTATTCCTTTTTACTAGAGCACAGATGTGGAGAGACTCATCCCTTGAACTATCTTGTTAAATGAGATGCTTTAGCTCGAAGGTAATTAATCCTCATAGGTGTTCAAGATCAGGAACATCCCTGGCAACCAACAGCATTTATTCCACTCATGTTTAAGCCACAGTTTCTTTGGGGCTCCTTTTTAAGGCTCAAAGTCCCTTCTCAGCTCTTCTGAACCCTTAGCCAGACTGATGTGGTTCCTCAATCTCTGCACTAGCAATTGCTAAGTTGATTATCTTCCCTCACAGCCCTGCAAAGGCATTATTTAGTTTTCTTCAGACTTTAACTCTCTCCAATTGTACGAGGAGCTGCCCCTTTCTTGAGCTATTTCTGTTGCAGCCTGACAGGAACAGTAACTAAAGTGCAGGTCTATTGATTAAATATCCTTATTTTTTCCCCCTGTAACAGAGTAAGGCATTTAATCAATATGGCAATGCCCCATATCATGGACCAAAGGCACAATATGCAGTGATCATAAACTGCCTCGAAGAAGTGGTGTAAAGTGATTTTATGACCTGACACCTGCTGAAATGTCCATTTGTAGGGGAATAGTTACACACATTTCCCTCTGCAAGCTACTTACATAAAAATGAACTAAACAACGCAGGGAAAAGCTGTATATAGTTTCAGCCTGACAAAAAAAAGACAGACCCCAATGATACTATAATTTCACATGCATCAAAAGGAGGCAGATTTTGCAGAAGCACATCTAGACAACATGCCATATATTTCTTGAAGGTGATGCACAAACACATCCCTAGAGGAGGAGAACACTGCAGTGTATCTAACACACTTCTATGGATTCTGCTTCTACTGCTCACAAGGTTATTTTTTGAATGCAATTCTCCTCACAACCTTCTTTGGGGACTGGGCAGCCTGTTTATCATTAGGAAGGGAGACTTGATCTGTGTTGAAATAGGTTTTTAGGAAAATAATGCAACTTATGTTCATTATTCTTGGGGCTACGTAGATACCAATGAATGCCTTACTGCAGATAAACCTGTATTAAAATAAACTAATTAAATAATAACATTAGTTACTTCACTTGGGAAACCACTAGGTACACAATGTTCTGTGGCTGTGAGATACATTGCATCAAATNCTTGATGCAGCCCAGGACACCATTGGCTTTCTGGGCTGCAAGTGTCCACTGGTGGCTCATGTTGAGCTTCTCCTCCACCACCAGTACCCCAAGTCCTTTTATGAGTATAACCACCTATTCCTCCACACATTCTTTTCCCTATCCTCAAACAAATATAAACATACACCAGCAACTTTATTGACAAATCTTTCCCAATGAAGATCTGCCTCATGTCACTAAGGTCAAAAAGTCTGGAGCACAGAACTTATTTGAATGAATTCCCTAAATTTTACCATGTAATTATTTATCTATTTTCCCTCACTTCCCATCTCAATGAAAACCACTTTAGCCTCTGTAGATAATAATATAAAGCAAGTCAATTAATGGAAATAAGGTAGTGGCAACTGTCACAAGTGAAGGTACCTATGAACAAAAAGAACATTTTTGCTTTTTTCCACTCAGGACATGGCAAAAAAAAATATCAACTTTTATAGTGCCAGTGTTTAAGACCAGAGTGCATGTAGCAAGAATTTTAAGTGGTCAGAGGACATAGTCTTTTGTCAATGTCCTAATAGCTTGGTGGGAGTTTGGCAACTGAGACTGTTAGTTGAAAAAAACCACAGTGGTCATCAGCAAAACTCAATATTCATCAGCTCAAAGCTCTTGAAAATTAAAGGTCTAATGAATTTCTGTGGAAACCTTAGGAGAGAAGCCAGGGCTATTCATCTGATGTAAGACCCATGAAAATCTGGGACCTGACAGGTACTCTGTATTTTCCTGAAGTTTGTCAGTCATTTTATCAGTACAGCCATGAAAAATAAATTCAGTAAGAAGAGATTTAGAGTGGATATTAGAAAAAAGTTCTTTAATCTGAGGGTGATAGATGAGTGGAATGGGCTGCCCAGAGAGGGGGTGGAGGCCCCATCCCTGGACTCCTTCAAGGTGAGGCTTGCTGGGGCTCTGAGCAACCTCTGCTGGGCAGAGATGTCCCTGCTGGTGGAGGGAGGTTGGACCAGATGACCTCTAGAGGTCCCTTCCAGCCTCAAACATTCTCTGATTCTATGATCTCTCTTTACAGTCAGGAAGAGGAAATAGTTTTCCTAGGACAGTCATTCACCTGATAAAATTTAAGTATCTACCATAGAACTTTGTAACAGAAGTGTTAAGAGTGGTTTGAAAGATGCATGAATGGAAAATTCTGTGATTGAAAGTACAAGAGCAAACATCAGAGGAAGGATTCCAGGAACAGCACATTGGTAACCAAGGACACAATGAAAAATAAAGTGATAAACATCAATGAATGTATCTTTATACCCAAAAAAAAATTGTCTGAACCTTGTTTTATGGAGGAACATGACACATAGCAAGAGCTTGAGGTAGTGCTGTTTGACCTGTCCCACGCAAGTCATCCTGGCCATACTACCTGACACACACATCTTGGTGATTGTGGCATTATTATTATACAAATTATGATATGTGGGTGTGCGAGTGTGATCAGAATCTATGAGACAGTGAGCATGAGTGAGAATGCATCACTGAGATCAATTTTGGTTAAGATAAATATCACTCCCAATTTTTATTGCACTGATTTCCTAAGAATTGTGCTGTGGATGTGCCTAGTTCTGTCCTCTGATTTAAACCCAGCCATTTCAGATGGAGACACCTATCTATAGAATCCTAGAATGTTTGAGGCTGGAAGGGACCTCTAGAGGTCATCTGGGCCAACCTCCCTACACCAGCAGGGACATCTCTACCTAGGGCAGGCTGCTCAGAGCCCCAGCAAGCCTGACCTTGAAGGACTCCAGGGATGGGGCCTCCACCCCCTCTCAGAGCAGCCCATTCCACTCATCTCTCACCCTCAGATTAAAGAACTTTTTTCTAATATCCACCCTAAATCTCTCCTTTTCCTAGCTTAAAATCATTACTCCTGTTGCTCTCATTACAAATCCTTTTGAATAGACCTTCCCCTATCTTTACATGGGACCCCTTCAGATACTGGAAGGTCACCCCAAGGTCCCCCCAGAGCCTTCTCTTCTCCAGGCTGAACAGCCCCAACTCTCTCAGCCTGTCTTCATATGGGAGATGCTCCATTCCCCTGAGCATTTTGGTGGCCTCCTCTGGACACACTCCTGAATGTGTTTGCTTCTAGCCAGGTTAATCTCATTTTTCTTCTACAAAACCATAAGGCAAGGCGAACCCCACCTTTGCATCCCAGTTTTCTGACTCTGTGACAGCAGAAATAGTATTTTCTTTCCTCCTGTCCTCAGAATGAAAGCCACCAATATGTTGAGGTGCTCCAAAACTTTGTCATGTGGCCCATCAGAGTGCCTGGAATAAGAGTAAAGCTCTTTCCTTATGGCCTTAGATAAATGTCACCCATTCTGGATGAAGAAGGGCTATGGATACCCAAGTGCAGGATGAATGAGAAACTCAATTTTAAAAGAGAGAGAGATTTCCTTTAGATTATTTCATGCTTACATAGTTATGAAGGAGTGTTTGAGGAAATACATCTATACCTATATACATTGTCAGGCTGGTGTGATATAAAATTGAAAAACTATGTACAACACATTTAAATTTTCCTTTGAATGACCTCTTTTCCCTTTAAATATTTTGCAAGAGCTCAAACATTCAAATAGAACATTCCTATAATTATTGTGAAGGAACACACTGGTTTAAATCCGTGTTCAAGGTCATTTTCCTGATTTGCATCAATGTTAGCATGTAACAGAAACATCCAACTACTGTACATGTGAGACTGGGAGGGGGACAAAGGGACATAGATTCAAAGAGACTTGTCAGAAAAGCAGCATTCTGCTTTTAGAGGGGAAAAAAATAAATCAATGGTTGAATTTCCAGTTCTCAGAAGCACAGCAGGGGTGGCACCTAATGCCACCAACATCCAAATTTCTCCAAATCTCATCAGCTGAATGCCATTTGCAAGAACGAGGCCTTCAGGGGAGCTCTGAGTTGTTAAGACCCTTTGCAGCCTTTAATGAAAGACAGTTCTTGATAATTTCATCTGAGGCACCTGAGAATTAAAAGGGGAAGCACTTTGGGGGGGTGGTTGTTGCTCGTCACAGTGGGTGAAGTTCTGCTCTTGCTGCCCTGAAGATGCCACTGGAGCAAGGACTGAGGTCAGCACTTAGTCCAGCATTGCAGCAGAGGAGCCAATTTTGCTACCCTCAAACAGTAACTTAAACCTCCTCTTGCTACAGCCACACTTTGCTCCAAAATTCCACTATCAACAGGAAAAAAAAAAGGAGCAAAACAAAGCAAAGTATTCTTGTTACTTGGATTTATTCCAGATTGAAACTGGGAAACCTGAGTCCAAAATTTACCTTTGTTCAGCCCTATATAT
>VYZX01020785.1:43032-89502 GCA_013401335.1 Brachypteracias leptosomus | reverse complement strand
ATATTTATATAAGTATATGTAACTATAGAAACAATCTGTAGCTTGCCTTGGTCCCTAGGTCTGGATACACAGCAGCAAACCCTCTACAAATAAACAGAAGGAAATCTTTTTGAAATTTGCCTTTCCTGGACCCTTCTTGGTTGGGAGCTGAGCTCAGCTGGAAATACTTTGGTTTTTTAGATATGATTGTAAAGGCAAATAAACACGAGCAGTTACAAATATGGAATTTGTGTGAGGAACGAAAGGAGCTGCAGGATGAAAGAGAAAGGAGCAATTGTTTTAATCCCATTAAGAACCTGATTAATGCAATTAAAGAACCATATTTCAATTAGGCTGGGATTCCAGCTGCTTTACTCCAAGGCACTTTTCCCTGTGGTACCAGCCTTTGGTATATTAGATGTGACATCAAGTTTTGCACTGGTACAATCTTTCTGTCCCATTAATCCAGCAGGAATTAGGCTCCTTCATAATATTCATGATTTGGGGCCTAAAGGATTTAGAAATGCAGAATAGAGGTGAAGGTAGGATATGTAACAAGGTCTGATTTATCTGTTTAGAGGGAAAAAACCCTGAAAATATCAATGTTATTCTGTTTAGAGGCTGCAAAGAAGGCAAAGGAATAACTTTCAAGGAATGCCAAAATGGGCTTGTATTTGGTCTGATAAAAAAAGACTGTGAAATGTTTGTTTTCCTGGTTGTGTGTCCCCCTCTCCCCAGGAAAAGGAAGGAAGATTTGCCCAAAAAACAGCCTTGAGAAGTCGAAATGATGCTGGTGAACCAGGACTGTGACAAGGAGTGGTGGTGGGATGAAGGAGTAACAAGCACTTGGCTTGAAGAAGAGGAGAACCAGCTCAGTGAACCAGGAAGGTGGCAGGGGGGAAAAGTAGATTATTTTATTGCTTTATCAGCAAAGATCATTTCTGAATTTTGAACTGAAAAAAAAAAATTAGGCAAGGAGAGGGAATAATTCAGGGATTAGTCCTTTGCTCACTAAGACTCAGAAAACATCTTCCCTTTCTAATTCAATTTGGCACTTTGGACATTGTTTGGGAAAGTATGTCCTTAATTTTTCATGACTGTATGGAGGGCTGGAAGCACCTAAATTGCACTTTCCTGCTAAATTAAATATGGGATTTCAAAGGTGGAACATGTTGCCTTCCACAGAATTGCCTAGATTGGAAAAGACCTTTAAGATCATCAAGTCAAGTCATTAACCCAACACTGACAAGTCATTGACTAAACCACATCCCAAAGCTCTATGTCTACAGGACTCTTAAATACCTCCAGGGATGGGGACTCCACCACTACCCTGGGCAACCCCTTCCAATGCTTGATAACCCTTTTAGTACAGAAATTCTTCCTAATATCTAATCTAAACTTCCCTTGGTGCAACTTGATTTCCTCTCATCCCATCACTCTTGTCCTATTCACCCTGAATATGGGGTAAACATCTGTGGAACTTCATTAAAGAAAGAATAGGAAATGTTAATTGTGGTAAAAAAAAGCTTAAGTTATGATATCAAGGAACTTCTTAAGGGCTTCAGAAAGATATTTTGCCATTGATTTATCACTTTCATTCCTTAGTTTGAGGTAGATTTGAGATGAAAAGCACAAGGGGAAGGCAGCTTTTCACCCTGAAAAGCAATTTTCTGTTTGGCTGAGGTAAAAAATAAAAAATAAGAAAGAAAAAGAATGAAAGAAATAAAGCTATGGACAAATTCAGCCCAAGAGACCTCCTAGACCTGGGAATGAAAAAGTTTAAATGAACCAGTGATGTGCTCTGATGGAGAAAGCTCTGGAGGAGAAAAAATAAAGAACACAAACAAGAGTGAGCTTGAATGGAAGACTGGCTTGGTGTCAAAGGCAGCATCTGCTGCTGTGCAAGCAGAACAAGAATTAAAGGCCACCTCATACTCAGTGCTTCTGGATACTCACCAGCTGAGGTCATGAAGACATCTTCCCCACAGGGCATGCTCTAGTCATGGGTGTGTGCAGGAATCTCCCTGAATTTTCATGCTGTTGTCCAAAAAAGATAATTCCATGAAGGAATTTAAAATATTTGTGCATTTTAGACACCTAGAAGTGTTGGTAGCTGAGTGGAGGATCAACTAAAGGAAGAGCTACTATTGTTGGCCATCCTCTTCTCCTCTATCCTGGAGATGATAGGGTTGGCTAAGAAATACAACATAACTCAACACAGAATGTTTGAGGCTGGAAGGGACCTCCAGAGTTCATCTGGTCCAACCTCCCTACACCAGCAGGGACATCTCTACCTAGGGCAGGCTGCTCAGAGCCCCAGCAAGCCTGACCTTGAAGGACTCCAGGGATGGGGCCTCCACCCCCTCTCTGGGCAGCCCCTTCCACTCATCTATCACCTTCAGATTAAAGAATTTTTTTCTAATATCCAGTCTAAATCTCTCCTTTCCCAGCTTCAAACCATCACCCCTGGTCCTATCATTACAAACCCTTTTGAATAGACCTTCCCCTGCCTTCTTGTAGCCCCTTCAGATACTGGAAGGTCACTAGAAGGTCCCCCCAGAGCCTTCTCTTCTCCAGGCTGAACAGCCCCACATTTGTGTGGTGCAGTGATTGCAGATTTGGGAAAGAATCTACCACAAGTTTTTATTCTACCCATGTCTACACATCAACACCCAACCTTGTTTCACATGATGTCCATGGCAGGACAGTGTCCTCTGCCATGATGCTGCTCTTTCTGCATCTGCTGCCTTCACATGGACCTGGTTCTTCCTTCTGCTTTCTTTTTGAGCATCAAAGACTCAGATTGATTTGTTTTCTTCTTTACATAGACATGAGTTTAGAGTAGACCACCCACACTTATAAAAAGGTTTGGTAAACAAGATCTACTATAGGTGGAAAGCTTAGGAAAAGACTGGAAGAAAATATGGCCTAGAGAGACACGTTAATTGCCTATAAATTTAAGGGAAAAAAAAGTCTGTAAAAAAAAGGAGACTTTTTATTACTAGGTGAAGTTAAACCAAGTAGTATTAGACTAACATCATGGCAGGGAATATTTAATGCTTCACAAAAACCACTCTCCAAAAGCCATTCAAGCAATTGATCGGGCTGCCAGAGAGGAATGAAGAATAATTTTCACAGGGAGTATATAAAACTCTCATCTTTTTCTCTGAAGCATTGAGAGAATCAAATCAAACTACTAAAAATGAAAAGAGAATGATGCCAAGTAATGTACTTGGGTACTGCTGGACCATTCCCAGCTGGAGGTGACTCAGGGCTTTGCCCAGATGTTGGTGGGATGGGTGATGGGCTTTGCAACATCATCCAGCTCAACTGGATGCAGGACAAACAGCATCACAAAATAAGAGGGGTTGGAAGGGACCTCTGGAGATCATCTAGTCCAACCCCCCTGCTAAAGCAGGGTCACCCAGAGCAGGTTGCCCAGGATTGTGTCCAGGTGGATTTTGAATCCCTTTGGAGAAAGAGACTCCACAACCTCTCTGGGCAGCCTGGGCCGGGCTCTGCCACCCTCACAGTAAAGAAGTTTTTCCTCATGTTTAGGTGGAACTTCTGTGTTTTAGTTTGTGCCCGTTGTCCCTTGTCCTTTCATTAAGGACTATTGACAAGAGTCTGGCCCCATCCTCTTGACATCCATCCTTTAGCTATTGATCAGCATTGATCAGATCCCCTCTCAGTCTTCTCAGCCTTTCCTGATAAGAGCATACATGAAGATTTATGAGATGTGACCAATGTCTTTACCTTTCTCAAATCTGAAGTGAGATTCTGAGCTTTAGTCCTAAATTGCAAATATTGTCTTTTGAATGCATCCAAACAACAAATCCAGTAAAAAAAACCCCAAAACCCAAAACTGATTAAGCCTAAATTTCTTTTTTTTTTTTTTTTTCTCCTTTCTTTTCACAATCTCTCTCGGGAAGCTTGAAATTAAATGTTTTCAGCGCTTGAAAGGGAACTGAGAAAAATGCAATTAAAGTAAATTTTGGGTTTGGTTAAGTGCTGTGCCTTGACTTCTAGTCCAACTTTTTTTAGCAAGGTGTTGTTTCCTGAGGCTGCTCTACCCCTGACACATCCCTCCCCAGTTTTCACCTCGCAGCTGATAGGTTCAACCATGGAAGAGGTTGGTGATGTCAAGAAATCTGTGGCTGGGATGAATCCAGGCTCAGTCAGACCTGAATCTTCAAAGGTTTCATTGCTCCTCCTCTCCTTTTATGTAGGCATAAGAGAGGACATGAGATGACTACATATTGAAAATCCCTATCTACAATGTCCAGGTGATCCTCAGTCTGAGGGGGAAATGAGTAACCCAAAAGGAAAGTTGTTATTAAAACAGTAGGTGGGAAGATAGAAGATCAGAGAGTTAGAGGCAAAAATATGTCTTCCCTTCCACCTTCTGGAAATGAGTCCTTACTTTCCTGCTCTGCAGCAGTAGATCTGAAATTACCCTCTTTTCCTTCTGGAATTATTATGAGGAAAGGCTGTTGACTCCTTACCAGGCCCTTCAAGCATTGGAACTGTTTTTAAGACAGCCCAGAAAAAAGTTTTGCCTTGTAAGACAAGTTTCTGCTCGTTCCTCACTGAAGAGCCATCTGTGGACGTCTACACGGTGGCCAACATTTGATGCACTTCTGCAGACAAAACATGAACAACCAGAATTTTATGCCCTGTTTGAGCACAGCCATTCAACAACCTCTTCCTATTGTTCAATCCTAATTAGCTTTGGATGTTAAAATGCAAGGGAGGAAAGACTAAAGCAATAAAACAACCCCCATGCTGCCTGTCACCGAAAGCAATGCTGCTGGAGACTGGGGCCACACATCACAGAAGTCATCTAATTCCTGGTAGCCACTGGGTGTCCATGGTAATGGTTATTGATGCAACACAGCGTGCCATGGCCAGCAGGCACCTCAGGCACCTCACTCCAGCTTTGTTCAGCAACGTGACAGTTCAGGGAGGTGAGGAAGCAGAAAACATCCCTCACCTGCTCCAGGAGCAGCGTTGTCACACTGTGGGATGTGTTCTCCTCTCTTTAGGAGCCTCTAGGCTCAAAACTAGAGGTGGGGAGGTTCAGATGAGACGTTAGGAAGAAGTTCTTGTCCAGGAGGGTGGGGAGACACTGGCCCAGGTTGCCCAGAGAGGGGCTGGAAGCCCCATCCCTGGAGATGTTGAAGGCCAGGCTGGCTGGGGCTGTGAGCAACTGCTCTAGTGGGAAGTGTCGCTGCCCATGGCAGGGGGGTTGGAACTAGATGGTCTTGAAGGTCCCTTCCAACCCTGACAATTCTAAGATTCTATGAGACTATACCAGATTTTTTCTGGTCTAATTCCACGTTGATTCCCCACATTCATAACTGACACCAAGAGCAGAATCTGACTGTGGGTGGAGAGTATTCCATGTAATTAAAGAGAAATATAAATTAAAAAAAACCCCAAAACATAGGTCTTGATCTGCTCGACTTTGCCTCTCACCTCCTGCTGCTGCTTTGTATTGCTCTGTGGTCTCATTTCTTCTTAGACTGATCAATCTGCTGCCTGGTCCTGGCCATGCTGCTCTCAATTCCAAATCCTTGGACTTTCAGGTCTTACTTTACTGCATGCTGCTGATCCTCTGCTATGTTTAACCCTCTCTAAGTGCAATACCCAGAATTTAATGCCCTCCCTGCCAACACAATACGGCTTTGTGCAAGCAGTACCTATATTCAGCATTCTTTTTCTCTCTCTAATGATTTTCCAGATAGGTGCAGAAATATGTCATCCCTCTCCTCCTTTGTCCTCCAGCACATGTATTACTGAAAACTGTGAAATCTAGTTGCCATTTATAGTTGCTTGCAGCCAATTAATGACCATCACCTTTATGATCATGGTGGAAAAGATTTGTTTCCTTGTGTTATTTGGGATTAATCTCTATCAGAGCCTAAGGGTCCAAGTAGTGCTTCAGTCAGCCCTTCATGCTTACTGTATTAGCTCTCTTACCACTGAAAAAAACCCCCTGTCTTATCAAATAAGAATTCCTTTAAGGCCATGAAAAAGTAATATCAGCAGTAAACCAACTATGCAATATCCTTACTGACCATACTACAACTATTCCAAACCCTAGAGGTCAAAAAAAGGTCCCTTCTGTTTACAAATATATATATATATAAAAATAAAATTGCACTGAATCAAACAAGACCTCAAGGAGCACAAAGAGTCCATCTCTGACTGGACCAACAAGAGAATTTAGGTACCTTGTGACTCACAGCACAACTTCATTTATCTCCAAAGCAAAGGGGTGCTGCTCCATGGAGGTATCTCACAGGTCTTTCTCACAGCAGTGGAATACAAGAATACAGAGAGGTGGGTATCAGAGCTGCCTTAAATCATGGTCAGGCAAATCTTGGGGCAAGAAGACGACAGGCAGATAGTGCTGGTGCACCCAGACCCCCCAGTTTGGACACTGTCATCTTGCTGCATGGGAATTGTCCCTGCTTATTGCAGGGGGGTTGGACTTGATGACCTTTAGAAGTCCCTTCCAATCCAAATTATTCTATTATTCTCTAATTTAACCCTGGGGACATGACCAGGCCTTGGATATACAGGACAGCCTCATTTTATTCAGCAGTATAGATGCATTCCCTCCTGAATTCTCTCAGCACATTAATTTGTCCCTCTTCCTATAAATCCTCCTTATTTCCAGCCCTGATGCTAATCAAACATAACCAGGACTCAGATATCCACCAGCTTGTTAAAAGTGAAATGTGATGATGATCTGTTACTCTTGAAGGAGAGTGCAAAGACAACCCAGCTCCCACACACCTCACCTTCAACTGGCCCAGGTTGCCCAGAGAGGTGCTGGAAGCCCCATCCCTGGACATTTTGAAGGCCAAGCTGGATGGGGCTGTAACTGATCCAGTGGGAGGTGTCCCTGCCCAGGGCAGGGGGGTTGGAACGAGATGATCTTGAAGGGCCCTTCCAACCATGACAATTCTATGATTCAATGCCTGTGTGACTCAACCACCTCATCCAAAGGGCTACCAAGGACACCCACTATCATTTTATTGACACCTCTTTGTGGTAATAAGTTGGAGAACAAATGAGGACTGCAAACCAAGCCCAGGACATCTGAAAGCCAGGTTGAAAATACTTAGATGAAAGCAAAGTCATTCATGGGATTTGTACCCAGCAAAGCTTTAACCAAAGTTGACAAAACGCTGAGTCTCATTGCCTCTGCTAAATTAAATCAGTGGCTCTGGTTCCTAAAGCAGATGCCTAACAGTAATCTCACTTTTTTTGAGGGGAGGAGAAGAGGATGAGAATGGAAATCAAAGAATGATTCATGGCTGCAACACTGTCTGATTAGATAATGACTGTTTATGAGACAATATGAACATGTCCTGTTTACATCGCACCTGGCAGCGGGATCTGACAGGCAACAGCAAAAGCAATTATACAAACACCATTCCTGAGAGATGTTTCACCAGATACTGCTACAGATAGCCAAGGCAGGAGACTCTCAAATCTCACCAGAAAGTGTTTCAATCTCCTTATCATTAGGCAGCTTTTCTTAATATCTACCCTTATTCGTTCTTACTGCAGCTTAAGTCCATTACTTCTTGTTCTTCCCATATGTAATGAACAAAAAAAGCAGTGATTATTCTTTTCCTCTCACAGCAGACTTTTGCATACCAAGAGATTGTTACCTTCACCTCCATCTTCTTTTTTAGCTTAACCAACTCTTTGTAATCCCTTTTCTGCCCTCAGGATTGCAAGATCCCTCCTCCTCCTTTCCCATAAACTCTCAGTAACTGGCCCATGCCTCACACTAAGTGTGATACACCAGACAGCAGATTAAATTGTGCTACTCTAACATGATAAAGAGTCACACCAAAGCCACATTAAATAATGGTTATTAAGGAATCTAAAACACGGTCTCGACCCAGACACCACCCATCACTGAAGTGAGAACTCAGACAGTAATGTGACATAATAAACAGTCCTGCAATGTCATCTGTCCAACTAATTGTGGCTTATAACCCAGCTACCTAAACACAAGCATCTGGATGAGATGCCCTCCAGTGTCTGACACATCCCCACAGACCTAAGAGACACAGCAGAGGCCACGTTTGAGACCATAACAGACCTCACAGCCAGGGGGAGTCTATGGCATCATTGATTCCATCTTTGAGTAGACACATACCTGAGTATTCTGCTCTCTCCTTCTTCAAACTATCCTGCCAACTACACCAATGTTGTGCTGCCAGCTCTCTTCTTCCACAAGCCAATGCCAAACCCAGCACCATCCCCCCATCATACCTTCATCTTTTAGAGATTCTTCATCTTTCTGCTCTTCTCCATCTTGAATCAGCCACCACAAGAGCCAAGGGGAAACACATCATCCAGAGAGAGCTCAGCAAGCTGCCTCCAACATGAAGCTCCTCCAGCTGGCCCCACCAGAAACTCTTCAAACTCATCAGTTCCTGGTTGATATAGTCCTGGCCTCACCCACCACCCCAACCACAACCACCTGGGAGAGGGTGGAGCCACAAAGACACAGGTGGGGTCAGGTTCTGCCTCTGGAACCTGAAACCACTTGGGGAATAAAACACATTGTTGGGTTGGGACTCCTCCACAGGTCAACTCCAACTTGGGGCCCACAGCACAGGCCCCAGCACTTCAATGACTCGTAATAAATACTTCCTAGATCTCTAGTGAATCCTTAGGGTACCCAGACAACACACCCAGTGATGAATTCATCAGGCTTGCTGGGGCTCTGAGCAGCCTGCCCTAGGTAGAGATGTCCCTACTTGTATAGGGAGGTTGGACCAGATGAGCTCTAGAGGTCCCTTCCAGCCTCAAACATTCAATGATTGTATGAATTCCTAATCTGGATACATGCAAAGTTAGTTGAGATGACCCCCCTCACATGCATCAGCTGAGCTATAATGAATTATATCTTCTTGTTCTTTGTTTGTGGCCAAGACACACAGATTTTCTTTTGCTTAAGATCTAAGGAGACATGGTTAACATGCTGCACACTTGGTGATTCTCCTCAGAGCTGACATGAAGTCATTTGCCAAGCAGCAATAGACCAGTTTTGATTTTCAGTCTTTGCCCTTCATTGCACACAGATATCAAATGGATAATTGAGCCATACTAATAGTCTCAAAAATATAACTTCAATCGTTTCTTGACTCATTTCAGATCTATTTACAACTGGCATGGACATGGAGAAACACTGCTCAGTATCAGCAGGCTCTCAATACCTCAGATTGGACTGTGCAGATAACACAATAAAATCAAATAGAAAAAAGAGGTTTAACACAAAATAAAGGAGAATGTTGAAGCAGAAAGTGGATGTATTAAGGCAAACCAAAAAAACCCCAAAACTTGTTATGCGTTGTATGATTGGACAGGATATTGTTGAATTGATTTGGAACAAGAAATGGGCATATTGTTTGTTTTACATGTTTACATGTCCATCAGTATTACTGAAGAAGAGCTGGAAGAAAAGAGAAACCTCAGTCTTTGAACCTGAAATGAAAGCAACTAGAAGGAAATTCATGCTTGAAGCTTTCTCACATCTTTCCCTGAAGCATTTCTGTTCAGACTTATCCTACTGAACCCCAGATGTCTAACTCAGGAGCTCAGAATAGGAAGCCAGCTGTCCTACACTCCCTCCAAAAGCATCAAACAAGCACCTCCAGACAATGGTTCAACCCACGTAACATCAAGATGACAGAATGCACTGGAGACATAGGACATAAAAATAAAGGTCTCTCATTTCTGAGTCCTGGAGATAGATGCATTTCATGCTCTCCAAGTAATAAGGAAGATAGCAAGGTATATTCAGTTGTGTGAATACCTGGCATTAATATTCCCTTTAGGTCAAAGAAATGGGAACTTACAAGGAAAATGTGATCATGACGTTTTTTATGATATTGGTGATAGCTGAAATCAGTTGTTATTACACCCTTATACTCCTAAAGATTTAATATTATGCCCTTTATCTTTTAAAGACACACCTGGGGAGACAGGGAAAGACTATGAGTAGAATTTAAGATTTCTCCTCTTAGAAAAAAATAATCCTAGAATCATAGAATGGTTGGGGTTGGAAGGGACCTTCAAGATCACCCAGTTCCAACCCCCCTGCCATGGACAGGGACACCTCCTACTAGATCAGGTTGCTCAAAGCCCCATCCAGCCTGGTCTTGAACACCTCCAGGGATGGAGCATCCACAACTTCACTGGGTGACCTGTTCCAGGGTCTCACCAACCACATAGAGAAGAATTTCTTCCTAATTTCTAATCTAAATCTCCCCTCTTCCAGTTTAAAGCCATTACCTCTCACCCTGTTACTACAAGACCTTCTAAAAAGTCCTTTCCCAGCTTTCTTGTAGCCCCCTTCAGATACTGGAAGGCCACAAGAAGGTTTCCCCAGAACTTTCTCTTCTCCAGGCTGAACAACTACCTGAATGTTCCTGAATTCTCCCCAGTACTATTAAATCAGCAAAAATGACCTATAGAGTGGGTAGAGCTCTATCCTACCTCCATTAATGGCAATGAGAAGTGTGCCTTTGACATCAGTGAAAGCCTGACCTGACAGATGATTTCCTTTTCTTTAAACTCTTTAAAAAAAAAGATATTTCAGGAGAAGAGTAATATCTGCAGGAATAGACTCTAAAGATAAATGCAAACAGAGTTTATTTTACTTTTTTATATGTTTCAGCTCTATGTAAGAAAAATACCTTCTACAGTAAAAAGAACTGAGGCAGGAATTGTTCCTCATAAATGGACAGCACTGTTGTCTATAAAAAAGAATGATATATTGTCACTCACAAAACAGAAACAGAAAGCTATGGAGAATACATACAAGGTGGAGCCACTGCAGGATTTGTTGTGACATAAAAACCACAATTAATTGGTGACCCGCTATATGTGATTGTCACCTTAAAAAAATGTATTAATGAAGTTGTGGTTTATGAAGAGGGCTCAGTTCCTTTAGATGTTTCCTAGGCTTCTAAGATAATTCCAGAGAAGATCTTAATCCCAGTCTGCTCCAGTGTCCCCAGCACCTATCTAGGAACAGCAGTAGTGCAGCCTTGCACTGAAACTCTCCCTGCATGAGGGCCAGGACCTCACCAATATGTACACAAGGGACTCCACATTATTTGCTGGCCTTTTCTGCTCCACTAAGTCCTCCAGGATGAGATTCTGCTGGACAAAGGGGAGCTCTAATGTTGGTATCAGAAGGATATGAGAGTGCTTGGGTGGAATGAGGCATCTACCACTTGATTCTCAAACCTGGAGGCATCACGGTTGGGTTGCTGGGTAACCTCCTTACTATCTGTATATGACTTTTTTTTGCAGAATCAATGCTTTTCAAGCAACTTGGAGAACACATGTAAAAGAGACATCCTTGCCTTACAGGACATCCTGTAAAAGTCCAGGAGTTGATATTATTGTGTGCAATATCAGCCTGTGAACTGCCAGTCATAAGGCTCTCATTTGTCACCTAACATTGCATTGGACAGTTCTCTACCTCCTTTAAAGATGATCTTACCAAGAAAAAGTCATCACCTCCCCTTCTTTATGGATTTTGCTTGACTGTGGATGTGTAGAAGAAATGATTGGGACTGTTCTGAGTCTTTACCTGAGGCACACAGTAAAGTTGTAGGTGGGGCATTGCTCCAAGCATAGAATCATAGAATCGTCAGGGTTGGAAGGGACCTTCAAGATCATCCAGTCCCAACCCCCCTGCCATGGGCAGGGACACCTCCCACTACATCAGTTGCTCACAGCCCCAGCCAGCCTGGCCTTCAACATCTCCAGGGATGGGGCTTCCAGCACCTCTCTGGGCAACCTGGGCCAGTGTCTCCCCACCCTCCTGGGCAAGAACTTCTTCCTAACGTCTCATCTCAATCTCCCCACCTCTAGTTTTGAGCCATTTCCCCCAGTCCTACCACTACCCGACATCCTAAAAAGTCTCTTTAGTAGGCTCCTCCTGTCCAGTCAAATGACTTCTCAATCTGCACCTGCACAGTATCATCCACTGACCTCCCTGCCAAGCAAATTTCTCCATCATGTTTTCCTTATCTCCTCAGGGAAAGAGAAACCTCTGAGTACTCCCCATGGTGCTCCCCATGCACTTCATCTTCCAGAAAATGTAGAGTCCAGCCACAGTCTTACTCATTCTGAAGAAACTTGCATGGGTTTTATTTACTTCTACAGGAGCTGAGGTTTCTCTTCTCCATGGAAAGCCATCCACCAATTCATCAGTTCCTCTTGTGAACAGATGAAATAGGAAAGGAGAGTTTTATGATGGATTCTCACCAGAACCTAGACTTAATGTAATGAAATGCATGTGGTTTCTTGATGTGGACAAAAGATTACTTAGAATTTGCACACAAGAATACAGAGACAGATATAGTGGTCCTGATCTTAATTGCTGATGGCCTCCATTGATCATGAATAAGAAGATAAGTCATGATAACAGGTTGCAACTCTAGTAGAAAAAGGAACATTTCTTACCTGGTGTAAAAACCTTATTTCCAGACAACTGCACACATTTGCACTACCTGAGGATCACCCTTAGAGGTTAAAACAAGCCCAGGGTTAGATTTTCTACTTACACTGAAACAACTCAAATAGAAATCAAAATACTCATATTGCAAGAAGCCTGAGCAAAGTGTACTTTCCAGATTCAGCTTTTCATATGCTCCCAAGGAAAACAAAACATACTGGCAGGAGATTTTCATTTGAGTGAGTGTCTGAAAGAAGCTTCTCCCCATTTACCTGGAATAATAAAGAAACTTTCCAAGAGCAACCTCAATCTCCTGCATTTTTACTCTACTTTAACTGCACTGAGATCACTGATGTAATTTTTCATGAAATCAGTGGTAATAGTAGGAACTAAACCTGTAGAATTTGCTGGCTAGTGATTTGTCTATCAAGAAATACAAACAATGATAAAGCAACTACTGGAGTGCCCACTAGGACACAAGTGATATCTATCTTACTTGACAGCACTATGGGATTTATGGTTGCCTAACAGTATTTTGGTGATATATTGGACAGGGCTGCCTCCAACAAAAAGTGGTATTTTCTCCCTGAAATATATTTATCCTGTAGGAAGCAGGTGCAACTCTCACCAAAGCACTATATAGGTAGGACCTATGTCTCACCTGGCCATGAACATCTCTGGTTCTTCATAGATTTCATAGCCTGAATCAAAGCACTCAACAGATATTCCTCTTAGCCTGAACGTAGTGCAAAGAATGAAGCAACTGCACCCAAACCAACTAAATATTAATTTCCTACTAAACTACAAGTGCAAGTCATGGTTAATATTTCCCAGCTTACACTGTTTTAGCAGCCTACAAAGATTTGGTTCTCTCTGTGTCGTTGCCTCTGATGGTGATCAGAGGGTCCATAGGGAGACTACAACACAAACTTTGCTCTTCTCTTAGATGACAAAAATCTACATCAAGCCATTCCTGTGTCAGACAATCTAGGCCCCAAAATACTTGTTTTATGTTAGAGAAGATGGCAAATACATCTAAGCCACTATTTTTGGCTTATGTCCCAGCTTTTACATAAAAAAAGCAAAAAGAGGTCACCTTTGTTGGATTAAGATCAATAGCTAAGAGGTAAAGTCAGTTCTCCTGATGCTTTCTAGCTATCATAAAAGGCAATTGAACATAATGAGAAAATTGTCTTGCTTCATATTAGAGTCCAATAAAAATATGATGAATATTTAGAAATAATATTTTCTTTCTTTCTTTCTCTTTCTTTCTTTCCTTTTCTTTTTTTCCCCTTTCTCTTTCTTTTTTCTCTTTCTTTCTTCTTCTCTTTCTTTTCTTTTCTTTCTCTTTCTTTCTTTTCTTTCTTTCTTTTCCAAACTTCTCTCCAACTATTAGCATGTACCTTGTATTGAGAGTCCACGTCGAGGTGTTGCCAGGAGTGGCCTCTATAGGAAGAGGTCATGGGTTGCCCAGTTCCATCCCTGGAAGCCTGACAGCTCATCTAATTTCACACCAAAGCTTCTTCCCACTTCTCAAATTGCACCAGGGGAGGTTTAGGTTGGATATGAGGAAAAATTTCTTTACTGGAAGAGTGATTAAGGATTGGAACAGGCTACCCAGGGCAGTGGTGGAGTCACCATCCCTGGAGGTGTTCAAAAAACGTGTAGATGTGGCTCTTCAGGACATGGTCTAGTGGTCATAGTAGTGTTGGGTTGATGGTTGGAGTTGATGATCTTGGAGGTCTTTTGCAACCTTAATGATTCTATGATAAGTCCATATCTCACCAGTTCAGCTATAAGTATCCACACCTGATGTGCTACACATTCACACACACACTTCAATGTCTATGCTCTCATTATAGTCATGGTAGAACCACTCAGCTCCCCCCATCACTGCCCAGAGAGGGGGTGGAGGCCCCATCCCTGGAGTCCTTCAAGGTCAGGCTTGATGGGGCTCTGAGCAACCTGCCCTAGGCAGAGATGTCCCTGCTTGTGTAGGGAGGTTGGACCAGATGAGCTCTAGAGGTCCCTTCCAGCCTCAAACATTCTCTGATTCTATAAAGACTAGGGAATGAATCAGATGCCTCCATTGAGCAGCAGCATCTCTTTTCCTGTGAATCTTCTAAACAAAGACAATCCTCATTGATATGATTTTAGAGAATATTTCTCTGAACACCAGGAAGTCAACTTCTTCTCATCACCTTTGTCTAAGGAAATCCTTTATCCTCACAAAGAAAGTTTTCCACTACTTTTTCAAAGCTAAATGAAATCCCAGTTTATCCCACTCTCCACTGAATTCCATGCCTTTAATTCTTCATTCCAAAATGTCTGCACATTGCTAAGTCAGACCTAGTGAGACCATAATTCACTCTCTTTTCTCCTCTTGAACATAAGTTTTACTCAGTAATTCCTGTTCTGACAGTGCCAGGCCATGACCTGAGAGCTGTACAATAATTATGTCCTCCCAGTGCTGTGATTTCTTTGAGGAATATGGAAAAGACCTTTGATTAAAGTACTCACAGGCTTTTTCCAAATGGAAATAGAAGCTGTTTCATTCTCTGCAACTTCTTTCTCCTTACATATAATTTCCCCTTCATGATCAATGTAATTATTTACACACAGTAGGAGAACAAGCATTTACTTCCTCAGCTACTCCTGGCCATTTGAGGTGCCCCAGGTTCTCTGTAGCATTTAAACAAGAGGTAGCTGGCAGAGGTGACTTGTGATTTTTGAAGGGAACAACAGCCTTCCAGAGTGGAAACCAGAAACCCAGCGGGGTTCTCTACTCAGCACAAAAGGATAATAAATATTTACTTTTAGGGAAGAAATCAAACCCTAGCTGTCTAGGAGCTAAGTGCTTTTTTGAAGGTACTTGTCTATCAGCTTGGAGGCAAGATGTTCACCTCCAGGGCACTATTCATCACAGGTTAAGGTACAATATCAAAGAGAAGCAGGATGAACTGTTTTCCAGGGGTGTGTGCAGAGGAAACTTGGCTTCTCTTGGACTGGCTGCCTAAAGTCCCAAGTCAGATGATATGACACTACACTGACTGTACATCCCTATGGAAAAGATGAGCTGATAAATTGATGTTTATGAGAATCAAGTAAAAGATCAAGGCACAGAAATCAGAACATAAATCCCCATCTTGCAATTCAACCATTAGCTTTGAAAACTATATAATTACTGACACGAATTATCAAAATTTGATGAAATTCCTCAGGAATGGTGGAGTTGTTGGGACAATGAACCTGTGCCAGAAAGGAGTCACTCAGAAAGTGAAGGTGGGGGAAGGTCTATTCAAAAGAGTTTGTAATGATAGGACAAGGAGTGATGGTTTGAAGCTGGGAAAGGAGAGATTTAGACTGGATATTAGGAAAAAGTTCTTTAATCTGAGGGTGGCAGATCAGTGGAAGGGGCTGCCCAGAGAGGGGGTGGAGGCCCCATCCCTGGAGTCCTTCAAGGTCAGGCTTGCTGGGGCTCTGAGCAGCCTGCCCTAGGTAGAGATGTCCCTGCTGGTGTAGGGAGGTTGGACCAGGTGAGCTCTAGAGGTCCCTTCCAGCCTTAAACATTCTATGATTCCATGATTCTATGAACAAAAACCCACTGCTGCCTGCATGTGAAGATTCTCAGTGGAGGTTTCCAGTGTGAACATTGACCAAGCTCAACCATTTTGCTGCTTTATGAGATCTGACAAGCTCCCAGCCCAGTGTAACAACACTTCAGGCTATGCAGCTGGGACTCAAATTGGGCTACTTGGTTTCTGCTCCTGGTTTCCATCAGATCCATGTTAGGTATGTATCTCCAGTGCTAATATTCCTACATTCCTGGTAATCCTAGCCCGTTAAAAGGCAAGTTTAACACCATTCCTCAAAGCCTTGACCTTTAGGTGATGCAATTGACTCCACGTGATGCCACTGGGCACAAGGATGAGTCTTAAGTGTGGTTTTCCACTCAGTAACCAAGGATTTGCATTCACTCCTCTGTTAAATGAGGCCATTAAGAGAAATGTAACTCACTAGTTTATGCTGTTGTCAGGGAGGGAAAATTGCTTTTTAATCTCTGACCCCTAAGAATGAAATTGAACACTGGGAAGAGATTTTGTTAAACAAATGAAATAGTAAAACAACAGACAGTATGTGATTTCCTTCTGCCATCTCTGAACTTCACAGGTCACACTTGGTCATCTTTTATGTACAAAATTCTTGCCTTTGAAATACCGAACCCAGATCACCAAGTATAATGCAACTGATATTCCTAAATCTTGACTTGATACCATCCCAGTGCTACCTACCACCAAGGTGAACAATTGGCAAAGACTTCAGCCTGTCCACTCATCTTCTCACCAGCCAAAGCAGCTTCATTGGCAACGTCACACCACTAAATGTCCTCCCAACCTTTCCAGCACATCCTTCCCTTCTCCTCCACTCTTACCCTTTCCATCTATCTCCTCCTTGAGTGATTTGTGCTTAAATAAAAAGTGAGCTCACAATAGACAATTTTTAAATCTTTTTTTCTTCCCAAAACCCTACTGGGCATGGCTTGTAATAAAAGAAAGATTAAGCTACCACCTGGCTGAGTCAACTCTCTCTCTCTGATGGTACAAATGAAGAGATGTTCAGTTGTGATTACAAATAGCCTGAAAGATTTTCCCTCCCCATGTAAAAGCACCCAACTGCCTGACATCCAAAAGCTCCAAACAAACCCTTTCCCAATAAATATTTGATCACGCAGATCCATTATTTACAGAAAACAAAGATAGGCTTAAATAAATGTTATGGCTCAGACCTCATTGAGGTTAAGTTGCTGCCTTCACACAGCTCATTTATCACTGGGACTGCTGCTGACTTGAACACCATTTCCTATGGTAAGCAGCTGTTTTGTAAATGGGCCACATTAAAAATATAGTGAAAAAAACCAACAGGCAAAAGCAGAAGTTGCTTCAAAATAAAACACTCTTAAATCTGAACACTCAGTCTGTCTTATGTAGGGAGCCAGTGAAGCAAGGAAAAAAGGAAGCATGAGTTTTCTCCCAACCACCTGCTGCCTCTCTCTAGTTGTGGAGGGAAAGTAAAGGGCAAAACAATTTAATTGCTTTTAATTGTTGAAATCACTGGCCAAGACCAAAGGAGACTGAAAGCAGGGTGGGGATGCAGCAAGGAGATGCTCCAAGGCTCTGTAGCAATACAGACCATGTAGGGGCACATCTGATGTGATACATGCATTATAACATCACATAATATATATATACACATATACGTATATATAAAAAATACCATTATAATACCACACCCATGTGGTAGGGTTTGAGCAACCCAGGCAGGCAAAGTAGCAGGATAATTATAAAGGAATGGAGTGTTTGAGGCAGCAGCATTGATGGCAGTCATGCATCAACAGGGGAGGGCTGAGAGATTGGAACTGAGAGTGGAAATGAAAAGAGATGGCTAAATAAGAGAGGGAAGAGGTGGAAGGAAAAACAAGCTCTGTGGAGAAGAAATTGCCTTGAAGAAATCAGCTGTGAGTGGGAAGCCCTGGCAGAGGTTTCTGAACTGAGCTGATGTGTGTTGCTGCAGACTGAGAAAGTAGAAAGAGAGTGAAAGTTGGGGGGTTTTTTTGAGAGAGATTCAGGCAATTCGCAGAGGACTTTTTTTCCTAACTGAAGATCCCAGTATGGAACCATAAGGGCTCTGGATGGTGGCAAAGTTTCCTTCTGCTGCTGAAGAGGAGGATTAAGGCTCAGTCTTGTAATTACGCAGTCACTTCAGTAATGGCTTTTACTTGGAGTCCTTACAGGGCTCTGAGTTCCTACTGCAGCTTTAATTCAGCTCCCATCACTTTCACAGGCAGGAACCGCCAGGAGAAAGAATAGCTCCATAATCCCCCAAATAAAACTTCTGAGAGCTAATTACCCACAGAAGCAGCAACCTCAGCCACTCTCACACTGACAACAGCCACAGCTCAGCCACAGCAACACGAGGGTGATTGTAAACATAGTTAGCAGTAGATTCTCATTACATCTCAGGCACGAATCCACCTTACGAGCATCAAGCCTCTTCTTGTCCTAGGAGATTAAGTAGCTACAAAGCTGTGTTTGCATCATGATATTCCAACCATGGCTTTGCAGCTGCAGGAGATGTCAGGGTGCAATCCCCATGTGTCAGTATAAGCTAGGGACTGAGCTGTTGGAAAGCAATGTAGGGGAAAGGGACTTGGGGGTTCTGGTAGACAGCAGGATGAGCATGAGCCAGCAATGTGCCCTGGTGGCCAAGAAGGTCAATGGCATCCTGGGTGGAATCAGAAGGGGTGTGGGTAGTAGGTGGAGAGAGGTTCTCCTCCCCCTCTACTCTGCCCTGGGGAGACCACAGCTGGAATATTGTGTCCACTTCTGGGCCCCTCAGGTCAAGGAGGACACGGAACTGCTGGAGAGAGTCCAGCACAGAGCCACAGAGATGCTGAAGGGAGTGGAACATCTCCCTGGTGAGGAAAGGCTGAGGGAGCTGGGGCTCTTTAGCTTGGAGAAGAGGAGACTGAGGGGTGACCTTATTGATGTCTATAAATATGTAAAGGGAGAATGTCAGGAGGATGGAGCCAGGCTCTGCTCAGGGACATCCAGTAATAGGACAAGGGGCAATGGGTGTGAGCTGGACCAGAGGAGGTTCCACATCAACAGGAGAAGAAACTTCTTCCTGGTGAGGGTGCCAGACACTGGCCCAGGCTGCCCAGGGAGGTTGTGGAGTCTCCTTCTCTGGAGACATTCCAAACCCCCCTGGATGTGTTCCTGTGTGACCTGCTCTGGGTGACCCTGCTCTGGTGGGGGGTTGGACTAGATGATCTTTGGAGGTCCCTTCCAACCCCTGACGTTCTGTGATTCAGTGATTGTGGTGCTAACTGGCTGTACACTACAGTTTTAAAATTATTAGCTTTAAAATGATTTAATGTTGGTGTAAGTCAGGATCTTAGGGCATAGCCATGGAGAAGAGGAGAAGACAATCTTCATTACCACAGTATTTATAAGTAACAAGTCTGAGGCTAGCATGCCAGGAAATTTCAAAAACTCTGAGGAGGTGATTCCTAAAACTCAAATTTCCTTTTGTTTTTAAAATCCCAATAAGTTATTTGTGCAAACATTGAAACCAGCCCTTTATTGGTGGTCCCAAGGCAATAAGATCTCTCTGCAAATGTCATAGATCCATGAGGCTTTTTTTTCTTAAATCTCCATCCTTCAAAGTGTCCCTGTGTGTAGCCCTGAAAGCCAGACCCAGGAATTGCTTCTTCACAGGAAAAAACCTCATTGTTCTTAGACTACACAAGTGGGTCACTGAACTGCTGCTTGCCTTTGAGGTGCCAGTGAATCCAAATTAGCTTGACTTCCACTGAGGATATAGGGAAGGAAAGCAACCAGCATTCATCAGGGCAGCACAAGCAGCTCTTCCAAAACAAATGAGCTTCAACACTCAGCACACAGAGTCCTTCAGTCAGTGTGGCCAAGCTGAACCTGGGCCAAACTTCACGTCAGAAAGAGAAACTGGTTTAATATGTATCCGTGGAGTCGGAGTTTGTTCCTTTTTCTTCCTCTCAGTCCATCTGCAGGAAGCTATGAACAAATTGAGCAAAGTGAAGCTGCTCATGTCACTGAATCCAACCCCTCTGTGGGATNCCCTAGGTAGAGATGTCCCTGCTGGTGGAGGGAGGTTGGACCAGATGAGCTCTAGAGGTCCCTTCCAGCCTCAAACATTCTGTGATTCTATGATTTTATGTTCAGCCCAACTAATCTGAGCTCAAAGGCAGGTACCGAGACCATCGGGTGTCTAGATCTCCATTTTTTTTCTGAGAAAGGGATAGGTGATGGGCATGGGATTCATTTCCCCTTCAAATGTTTGTGATGTAATTGCTACCGTCTGAACTTTACAGACAAAGGAGAGAACAGGACTTCTCCAGAGAGGCTGTCATCAGACATCTCCTATGAAATGAGACAATTCCTCCTCCTGCTTGGTGTAAAGGAAGCCCAGACACTGAACTCAGACAAGTCTCCATCAAACACACTAATATTTGACCCAACAAATCTCTATCTTCCAGAGAATAATTTGTCCTATATTAAAATTTGTGTTTTAAGATAGTTGGGATGAATAACTTTTCTTAGTGATGTGAACAGTGACATTTCAGGAGACAAATCTGGACTGTTGGTATTAAATGCCAAAAGTCTTCATTTCTGCTTTAAATCCAGAAGATATGAGACCCTCATAGAAGAGAAAGACACTGAAATAATTCTACTGCAGGAGATTTCTTCTGGCTTCCCTCTGCCAGACTTGTTTCTCTCTAAGTTGCTTTTTAAACTTGAATTTTCTAGTAAAAAGTGGGACAACAAAGTAAAATTGTTACGTTTCCATGACCAAGAGGGGTTGCAAATGGAAACAGGGTCTGTTTCTCCACTCCTGGTATCAATATCCAACATTTAAGCTTTCATCTGCATTTGGACCCTGCATGTTCCTATAGACAATGCAGTGGCCCAAGGTAACTGTTGCCAGTAGTAGAAATAAGTATAAGCACAAACAATTATCTTGTAATGATAGTAATTTAAAATGAGGGGGGAAAATATCTGCTAATAATTAAAAAATAAAAGTATTTCTTCCAAAGCTCTGACAGCTCCCACTAAGCCCTTTATGCCTCTGGGATGTAATATCTTTTTTGCTTATGATTAATTACACATTCATCTACCACATCCTCTACTGAGCTCAGATACAGCAAGTACCTCTCACCCAATATAAATTAAGCAGTGCTGAAATCAGAATGTATTCAATTATTTACAATGGCAGGGAAAAAATTACAGAAATAAAGTGGATACGACATAAAATAAACTTTTTCTACATCATATAGGGGCTTAATGGGTATTGCTGGTTTTCTGTGTGCTTCATAGAGTCTCTGTAACATCTGAGACAGCCCCAGAGTCCTCAGTGGATTTACTTGGTGAAGCAGAGCAGTGTTAGTGTCAGGGGGTGAAGTCTGCTGCTGAGAGAAGGGTCTGCAGGCAATGCGGTGGTTGCCAATTATGGTACCCAGCAGGGGCTCGGGGACTTTCTGGGGCATCTAAGATCAAGAGCATAATGATAAATTGAGAACAGCTACTTTGCTGCTTGTTAGAACAACAGAGCCCAACCCTTTTACTGGGACAAGCTGCCTCCTCTCAGAGGAAGACATACAAGGGTTACTCCTGCAGAGAATCAGAGAATGGTTGAGGCTGGAAGGGACCTCTAGAGCTCATCTGGGCCAACCTCCCTCCACCAGCAGGGACATCTCTACCTAGGGCAGGCTGCTCAGATCCCCATCCAGCCTGACCTTGAAGGACTCCAGGGATGGGGCCTCCACCCCCTCTCTGGGCAGCCCCTTCCACTCATCTATCACCCTCATGTTAAAGAACTTTTTCCTAATATCTCTAAATTTCTCCTTTCCCAGCTTAAAACTCCACTACCTTGCTTACCATATATTTCCTTCATATGTTCTTTATGATTGCTTTATTGTTCGAGGGTAAGGGGATTATTGGGGTTTTTTTAATGGGTGGTTGAAGAGTTTAGATGGTGGATGGTGACAATTCACCCCAAGTAATAAATCACTACCACATCTCAAGAGGAAGGAGCACCTCACAAAATGTCAAATGCAGACAAAGGAGCTCAGCAGGAAGATATTTACATTTGTTTAAACATTTCTCTCACTTCAGGGAAGCTAAATGTCTTATTTTGTACTAGTTAGAGGAAAGCTATTTAGTGATGCTTTGTTATGTTAATGCACAGGTTGGGGCTGGTGCTTCAGGTTGTATTGTTGAAGTGACTGCATTGCATTATATGCAAACCTTATGTTAAATAACTAGTCACTGAATCTTTATTCCTGACAGAAATCCATTCATTAAGGTCTACAGCAGGTCTTAAGCTTGAATGTTTCAGTGGTGTTGACATTCCTGACTTCCCAATTTATGTATATATTTGTCAATAGACTCATAAAAATACTACATACACACACATAGAGGTTTATATACATATAAATAGGAATAAATAACTAATGTATCTAAGCCAGTCTGTGTTTACAGGACAATCCCACTGTACTAGGGGTTGTAAGTGACAGCCAAAAGCATTATTAATGCATTGTCAGTTTAACAAAAGAAGGAGAACTACTCAGTAAGATTTAAAAACCAGGCTGGGCTTTTGATCTCTGAGCTGCACAGAGGGAATTTAAGACCTATGGCAGCTGCCTTGAAAGCAGTTCACCCACAATGAATGGCTGATCATCCTCCCAAATCCATCCTAGAGATTCCAACAGGGGGCAAAGCCACACACACAACCTAGAAGGATGCCCATATGTATGCAGGTGGCACCAACATTGCCTCCTACAAAAGCCAGGACCCTTCTTGCCACGTTATGGTAAAACAATGTCCTTTGGGATGTGAGATGAGCAGGTACCATAGAATGTAGCAGTGAAGGCTCATGTGCCATTTNCCTGCCCAGATGCAGGACTCTGCACTTTCCCTTGTTAGATTTCATTAAATTTCTCCCCGTCCAACTCTCCAGCCTGTCCAGGTCTCTCTGGATGGCAGCACAGCTCTGGGGTGTCAGCCACTCCTCCCAGCCACAAAAACTTCATGCCATTTTCTGTCCATATCTCAGGGAACCTCAAGAAAGAGGTGCCAGGGAGCAAGCTGGGGTTGCACATCCATATGTCTACTGGTCCTCATCCAGTAGAGTTCAGGATAACCACCTGTCCCCTACAAGAGATCTGGGTTGCACATCTCCTTTGGCAGCAGAATGTTTCTAAGTGATATCTATAGAGGCTTTTTCAAGGGCAGGGGAGACTCTGTTCTCCCATGAATACCAGTCAGGATCCATTTATGCCCTTAACAGCACTCGACTCACTAAATCTGGCTCTATCTTCATCTTGATCAACATATTTGAGGAATAAAGGAGCTTGTAGCTGGGCAGCCTATTTCAGCAGCTCTTGGTGGCTGAGGAAAGCAGATCCCTTTACACTGTGCTACATTCATTTTCTGCCTGACTACTCCTTGACCTTCTTAGCCAAAATTGTCATTAACTCATTTGCAGCTTTGCGATCGGCTCCGCTGCCGAGTATTAAATTTATTCTAGTCTCCTTTTGGACTTCATGCAGTAAAAATGCAACAGGCTATTTCCCAGGCAGGATTACACGCAGGGTGACACACATTATCTTGAATATATATCCCTTGAAAACCAAGACCTAGCTAAGACCACACTTACTTTCTGCAATATCAAAGTTCTACAAAAGTTGTCCTTATTACCTGCAATTGTCAAGGGATGTTTCACCAGAAAACGAGCTGTAGATAATTTTAAAATGACATTACTCCTTTGCAGAGGAGTAAAATTGCCTGGGGCTTTTACTCCTTTGGGCTGGAGGTTTTCCCCAGACCTTCAGAGCTCATTGTGCCCAAGGACCAAGAAGAACTATGTGCTTACAGGGATCTCAGCTACCTTTTGTCACAACAAGACCCCAGATACCTAAAACTCAGTTTAGACATCAACAAGCCAATTTATGATTGAGGAAGAAAGGAAAATAACAGCTGCTGTTCTGTCAATCCAATGCAAGCAATTATATTTTTTTCTTCTTTTGCTTCCCCCCCCCTCACTTCATCTGAAGTATTAACTATAACCATCAAGGAATTTTTTATGATCAAGCTATTTTCCAAAAAATAAATGATTTTGTGTGTGTGTGTTTGATTCTTGCTCCAGTGAAGACAAAAAAAAAAAAGAAAGTAAAACCCTACCCTCAAATTGCCTTTAAAAAGTGCTGAACACCACTCCCAGGGCCATTATTCACCAACCACATCATGTCTTTTGACAACATAGTTGTTTTTGAGAAGCTTTGTTGCCTGATTATAGGGAACCACTCCACTAAGAAGCACATATACACTTAAATGATGCACTTTTTATGACGTCTTTCCAAGAACAGCAGCAGCTAATTGTTGAGTTTCCTGCTGGGAAAACTCTCTTTAATATGCAGATCTCTTAATGACTGCTCTAATGCAAATTACTTGATGCTACAGTAATTTAATCATATATAGAAAAGTTTAGCTCTTACTTAGAATATGCTTTATCATCTTGCCAGGTAGCACAAACCCAACACAACCCATGTGCCATGTGGTTCACAGCCACCCAGAGCCCTCTGCATTTTGAATACTACTATTGAATGTATCCATAGGGATTTTTTAGACCCACTTACTTGGTGCTGACTGGCTTTGGCCAACTGCTCATTGGCTGATTCTACGTTAGACGATGCGGTCTCGATGTTGGCTTCAATGCTGTCTGCAAATCAAGAGAAGAGGAGATAATTACTGGGTGCAAACCTAAAATAAAGGCTTTATACCATCAGCAATTTACTCATGGGTATAGAGATGAACAGCCTCTTGCTTACAAGGTGTTAGCACTACAGGGAAATAGGAATGCCACCTATTTTGATGACTACCTAACCCATCATCAGAGGCAGGAGGACTGACAGCTCTCCAAGTGTCCCCAGACAGGATGAAATTTAGCAGATCATCCCATTACCACTGAAAACAATGGGATTTCAATGGAAATTCAATGGGAAAACAATGGAAATTCAAGGGAAACCAGCTCAAACTGGTAATTTTACTAGATTGCAGTTAAATCACAGAAGGGAAATGGCAGATTGTACCTGAAATTATCTTATTAGAGTTTAGGGATAAGATTCCTCTGAGTACATGTGGGTTTACTGACCACTCCCAGGTGTCTCCTCAAGACAAGTCACCTCAGACACTGTTGCAGTCAACAGAGAGCAAGTCATAGAATCATAGAATTGTCAGGGTTGGAAGGGACCTTCAAGATCATCTTGTTCCAACCCCCCTGCCATGGGCAGGGACACCTCCCACTACATCAGTTGCTCACAGCCCCATCCAGCCTAGCCTTCAAAATGTCCAGGGATGGGGCTTCCAACCTGGGCCAGTGGCTCCCCACCCTCCTGGGCAAGAACTTCTGCCTAACGTCTCATCTGGATCTCCCCGCCTCTAGTTTGGAGCCATTCCCCTTAGTGTGCAACTCATCCCACCCTACAGTAGTTGGCTGATGATGATCAGAGTAGATCGATCACAACCTAAACTCCTGGATCACATTTCCAAGCTGCATGGGAGGTCTGTACAGATGGCTCTAATTAAGACACATTGATGGTACCTAAAATTAAGGGAGAAGAACCTCATCTAGATTGTTGATGTTGGGGGAAGCTGGAGGAACTATGAGGAATCAAAATGAGAGTAGAAAAGCAAGATTATCAGCTACACATTGCAAGACACCTATGGCATAAAACCTCCAAATAAGGGGTTTTGTTTCCATCAGAAATCCTATAAATCTTGACCAGCTTGTCTCCTAAGAGATGTTCAGCCCATAATTTCTATCCATAATAGAAGAATAAGTGCACTTGGTCTGCTTCTGAGCAGATATTACATCATGAAATATATGAAAATCATCAGTAGGAATTCAACCACAGGTAGAAAGTTGAGAAAAAGGTTCCAGGGATTTCTCTAATCCTTAATAAAGTTAATGGAAATTCTTCAACTGATGGTATTAGGCGTTGGATTAGGACACGCCACAGAAGATTTCAGTAATTTATTCTTTTGGTTTCGAAGGAGAGAACATTAATTAGTCTGGCCACTTTTGTGATGGACAAAGAAATGAGGGATTGCAGATGAACTGTGGGAAGTGATTGTGCTCAGGTTTTGCCATTTTTAAATGAAACAGTCTTAAAAGTCTGTTAATGTAATTATGCACTTCTGATAATGCAACTTTATGATGAAACAAGACAAAAGAGGAAAGAAATGGCAAATCAATAAAGCCATGGAATAAAGAAACTCCAGCTTAACACCTGGAAACCTGTTAAAAGTCTTGTTTTACACCTGGGAGAGATAGATTTCTAGTTCTTTTATTTTAGATTATGCATGTGGAAGTACACAGGAAAAAAACCTACCTAGATTGATACAGAATAATTTTATTTGCTATCTCCAATGTTCCTCAAACCATTTTAACAAGACTTTAACACCATGGACCTTGTCTGGCATCACTGACCTCTGCCCAAATGCTTTCCTTACACTCAGGACTCAGTAGGAAGGGATCAAAAGGTTTCTAAGGGAGAACTCAACCTCCCTCTAGGAGGAAATATCAATTTTCTTCTACAAAGCCTTAGAAAAGCTTCATCCACTCCCATGCACACACCAGGGTGACAGCCTTGAAGAGTTTACTTCTGGTGTTGCATTGAGCTGAAGGCATTTGTGGGACAGTGTCAGATAAAAATAATACCAGTAAAAAAATAATGGTGGTGAATTACCAAAAATGATGAATAGAAACATGGATGGCACAAGGGCATATTGCAGTGAGCAGCATTTTTGTCATGTGAATGGATCTACCCAGGGTCTACTTCAGAAACAAGGTGGTTTTTGTCTGAAACATGATGGACAGACAAGTTTCAACCTGTCACTTGATAATAACCAGGTCCTAGGTGACTTTACCTGGTAAAACCCCCTATCACATCTCCACAAGTGCTATCACTGTCAATTGGTATCACTCTTCTGCTTAAAAAGAACAGATGTCCCAACTCCAGGGTTGGCCCTGAGGTCTTTCCAGCCAGACATTACTCAAATGGGGACAGAATTTTTAGCATCCTGTTGCAACAGGACAAGGAGTGATGGTTTTAAACTAAAAAAGGGGAGATTCAGACTAGATATAAGGAAGACATTTTCTACAGTGAGGGTGGTGAAAAGCTGGAACAGGTTGCCCAGAGAGATGGTAGAAGCCCCATCCCTGGAAACATTCAAGATCTGGTTGGATGGGGCTCTGAGCAACCTCATCTAGTTGAAGATGTCCCTGCTCACTGCAGGGGGATTGGACTGGATGACCTTCAAAGGTCCCTTCCATCCAAACCATCCTATGATTCTATGAATCTATGACATTAAGGGTGACCCACAAATCAGTAATTATTCATCCTACACATTTTATAGGAGTAGCAGTAGAGGAGCAGCTGGTTTTGGTTAGAATTGAGAAATAGCCGAGAAAGTGGTAGATCTAGGGGCTGGATTGGCTCTGTAGGATGGTGGGGGCTTCCTTTCTGTGTCTGCATGTTAAGACAGGGCTGCAGAATTGGTAACCACAAGCCCCAGCCCAACTTCCATCTCTGTGTACAAGAACATCTCTCCATATGGAAACAACAGAGCACAAGGCAGAGAAACCAAAAGAGTTCATGTCATTACCACACAAGGTGCACCAGCCAGAATAACTTATCATAGAATCCTAGAATTGTCAGGGTTGGAAGGGACCTTCAAGATCATCCAGTTCCAACCCCACTGCCATGGGCAGGGACACCTCCCACTAGAGCAGTTGCTCACAGCCCCAGCCAGCCTGGCCTTCAACATCTCCAGGGATGGGGCTTCCAGCACCTCTCTGGGCAACCTGGGCCAGTGTCTCCCCACCCTCCTGGGCAACAACTTCTTCCTAACGTCTCATCTCAATCTCCCCACCTCTAGTTTTGACCCATTTCCCCCAGTCCTACCACTACCCAACATCCTAAAAAGTCCCTCCCCAGCCTTCTTGTAGCCCCCTTCAGATCCTGGAAGGCCACCAGAAGGTCCCTTCAGAGCCTTCTCTTCTCCAGCCTGAACAACCCCAACTCTCTCCGTCTGTCCTCGTAGGAGAGGTGCTCACCCAAGGTGACAAAGTCTTAGTTGCCTAGTTGATGATAAGTATTTACTTCTATGGTTAAGCATGACTACATGATGCATAATTAACCAGATTGGCTTTGCCTTAAAAAGCTTTTATATGTTCTGTAGAAGTCCCTAAGAACTGGACACTGGGACAACAAGAGGTAGCACCAATTGAAGTTCAGATCCTGACCACTCAAAGCTCTTTGGCTTTCCTACAGCCAAGCTGGGACACTCATTAGGATGGGGAGAAAAGAATTAAAAATTAGGTAAAAAACTCAACCAAGACTAAGACTATATCCTGCTAGGGCACCTGTTAATTTTAGAAGCACTGTCTGACCATGGGTTTGGGTTAGAAAATACAACTTAACATATTTAAAGTATTTTAAGCTACTTTGTGATGGGATTTGGAAAGGATGGGGAGATTTGGAAGAGATGGGAGGAGGAGTGTGCTGAACACCTTGACAACTGCCTAATCTAACAGAACTTGCTCTGAGAAAGTAGCTGAGCAAGGAGTGAAGACCCTTTCCACAACTCAATGCCTCTTAAAGGCTGATTGTCCTCAGAAAATTAACCATGTAGGCATAGAAGACCTATAGAGGATATATTGATGAAAAATATGCTACTAAACCAAGACTAATCTGTCAGCGTTTCTCTTGGGGCAGGGGGAAATTATGGAAGGAGCTTTATTTGGCTTTATTTAGCTTCCACAAGTGGTCCTCCAGAGGAACCTAGAGCTTTCTGCTGCCTGCAGAGGAGCCTAAGGAGATTTGCCTTTGTTAGATAAAATTAAACACTGTGAACACCCCCTTAGAGCTCCATGGAATGGGCTGATCATATGTTATGGGCTGTGGTTTGCAAATATTGTCTCTCATAAGTAGGATGGGCGTGTGCTACGTGTCCTGTATGAGTGGATGTGGTGCTACAGGAGAAGGATGGACCTTGGTGGCTTGTTTCTGCTCATTTGTTCTCCTAGTAGGACAATATCAGCCTTGGAAGCAGCAAATCTCCCGTTTAAAATTTTTTTGGAAGCAACTGAGACACAGGGGAAAAACTAAACCAAGCACAAAGCCACCAAAAGAGCTCTAAAACTCTATAAAAATGAGACATAAATACATAACACAGTTTAACTAGATATTTCTGCTGATTAACACAGGAAAGCAAGAGAAACAAAGAGAATTTGGGTCAAATCACAAGGAAATAAGTCATAAGCCAATGATGTTAATAAGCCAGTGATGAATGTGTCACTCAGAGCTATTTCAGTGCATCTCTGCTGAATGCTAGGGATGGTTCCCAGCTCCACCTTGCTCCCTTTCAGGCTCCTTGCTTGGAGATGGAGAGAGAAGAATTTCCAGAAGGGTGGTAGGATCCTAGACAGACTGAAAAAACCTACTGGAGATACCCCCTTTTCTTTTCTCTTTGGGAGAGTAACTCTGCTGCCAAATAGGTGAGAGGACCCGACCCTGGGTCTGGGATTTTCCAAAGAGCCCAAATCCCACAACAATTTTCTCTCCTCAGTCTGTGATGACAAATTTATTGTGCAGTTGGAAAACAAACAGAACCTTAAGGCGATGTGAGTGTCATTTTATTAAAGTGAGGGACAGGGCTGCACCAAAGCAGATGGTGGCTGCAAACAATTGCACCAAGGAATTAGGAAAAGAATTCTAATTTTCCAGCTAAAACCCATCCTTTCAATAGTAGTGAAGGCAACAGAGCTAACCAGCTTTTAGATGCAATTTGATATGATTTTATGACACATTTGTCATAGAGAAGCAGAAATTATGATGACCCTCTGAAGTGTCTTTCAACCCTATCTATTTACCTGTCCTCTGAGATCAAGCCCTGCTAATGGCCAAGAGTTTTAGATGTGAAATTACTGGGGTGAGAGTGGCTGGAGTGGGGTTTTTTTGTCCTAACACAGCAAGAAACCACCTGTATGACCTGAGTCTTTATAGCCCCAACAATGGGTTGGTTTCACAAAGCAGCATTTACAGTAAAAATGCTTGAAAGACAGGGAAGTGAGCTTGTGAATGAGGATTTTTAAATGCTCTCCCTTGGCAATAACCAAAATAGGCCCCTTCAGGTTTCATAGGATGCATTTATTTTTAGCACTTTAATAAGCTTAACCCTCTTCTATCACTACAACTCCTGGTTAAAAACCATCAATGTAACACACACAACACTACTAATAGTGTAACACACTGAGAAGCACAACACAGCTAATAAAAAAGGAGTATTTTGGTCATGTATAAAAGGTTTCTTCCCTTATTTAAAGCCAAGTTTGGAGTGAAATTGCTTTTGGCATGAAAATTAATTTTGCCCATTCTAATTGCTGTGTACTCAGAGAGTTTTAAGTGAGTGTCATTCTACAAACAAAAGCCCCTCAGGCTCTCTACAGGCACAACTGTGGATGTTAAGGGCAGTTCTGCTGGAGTGAAGCTTAAAATGGCTCAGGGTTAGTCATCTGCAAACTTCAATGTAAACATCAAGTTAGAAATTCCACACACATTAGAGGATTTATAAAATAATCTCACCCATATGCTAAGCTAAGGGTAAATGGGTCACACTAACTTGGATTGGTGCAATGAAATACAATTTGGAGCTCCACGAGTCGTCAGCAGCCAGGATTATTGCCTCCAAGACAAGGGAGATAGGACCCATTACAAGGAGTGATGGTTTGAAGCTGGGAAAGGAGAGATTTAGGCTGGATATTAGAAAAAAGTTCTTTAATCTGAGGGTGAGAGATGAGTGGAATGGGCTGCCCAGAGAGGGGGTGGCGGCCCCATCCCTGGAGTCCTTCAAGGTCAGGCTGGATGGGGCTCTGAGCAGCCTGCCCTAAGTAGAGATGTCCCTGCTGGTGGAGAGAGGTTGGACCAGATGACCCTTCAAGCCTAAAACATTCTATGAATCTATAATTCTATTTTATTTTAGCAAAGCTCTAATTCTTGCACACAGTAACACACCACAACCCCTAGAGGTAAGGACTGAGACACTGAACATCCATCCATCCATCCACCTTCATTTTCCAGGCAGGCCTGGAAAGACTATTTAAACTATGCTAAAACAAGAAAGATCTGGATGTGCTGGAAGGTGTCCAGAGAAGGGCCACCAGGCTGGTCAGAGGCTGGAGCACCTCTCCTACTAGGACAGACTGAGAGAGTTGGGGTTGTTCAGGCTGGAGAAGAGAAGGCTCCCAGGGGACCTTCTGGTGGCCTTCCAGCATCTGAAGGGGGCTACAAGAAAGCTGGGGAGGGACTTTTGAGGCTGTTGGGTAGTGGTAGGAGTGGGGGGAATGGCTCCAAACTAGAGGTGGGGAGGTTCAGATGAGACATTAGGAAGAAGTTGTTGCCCAGGAGGGTAGGGAGACACTGGCACAGGTTGCCCAGAGAGGTGCTGGAAGCCCCATCCCTGGAGATGTTGAAGGCCAGGCTGGCTGGGGCTGTGAGCAACTGATGTAGTGGGAGGTGTCCCTGCCCATGGCAGGGGGGTTGGAACTAGGTGGTCTTGAAGGTCCCTTCCAACCCTGACAATTCTATGATCCTACTGTTTTTCTTCTCCCAACTGCCCAGAGCCCTGGTCTGTATGAATAAAAGCAGCTCTAAAGCAATGGCCAAACACCAGCATAAATTCACAACACTTCAGCTCCTGAGTGATTTATACTGTCCTTGAGATGCATCTTGCAAATGTCAAATGTCTGCTACATATGTATGCACTGAGAAATGGTGTTGCCTTGCCAGGGGTTTGCCATCCCTGCCAGGATACATCGTCCAGGGATTTAAAATTCAAATATTGTCTTATGTATATCCATTGGGGAATAGCACCTCCTACCAGAGAATAAAGCACCTCCTATCACTGGCTCTGTGCCAAATGGCAGAGTGTAGAAATATCATCACTTTAACAGATGCAAAGCAATTTATTCTTTGTTCTTACAAAGACAAGTGGTCTTAAACTACTGATTTTTGCATATAAAGAGTTTCCTGAGGGTTCATGGTATGGCCCCTGCCCTCACTGTCTGCTGTAGAATTTCAGATATCTATCTATCCACAGTTCCCATATGATGCTCTCATATGTCTTTGGGTGATCCAAGGCTCTAGTTTTAATCTCACTAAATTAGCACATGGCAATAAATCTGATTCATGTTTTTTTTCCCCTCAATTTCTTTCCTTTTCTGATGAAAAAAGGTATTTCAAAAAGACATTTTGTGTGTGTGTGCAGAAGTCTATGGTTATATTATTTTTTTTTTTCAAAAATATTATCTGAAGGTACTTTAAAAAGCAAACTCCCAAATATTATCTGAAAGTACTTTAAAAAGCAAACCAGCATTCAGTCTGGCTTTTATGGGGAAATCTACCTAGTCATCTGTAGCACTCTCTTTCTTTTTCATGTAAATTCAACACTTAAACCCAAATTCTATAAGGCATCCAAGTTAAAGAAAATATTATTTCCAACTGCAATAAAGTATGACAAAACTAATAAAAAAAGAAAAGATCAAAAGAATTCAATTCATTTATCCAAATCCAGCTCAGGAATTGACACAAGTTGGATAAATGCCTTAATTTCAATTGCATGCAGAAGCTTTTAAAAGTCCACTTTTGCCTACAATTAACACTATGCTCACCTGCCATTATGCAGCTGAATATATGAGTTATCAAGTCCTGTAGCTCAGTCAACTGATGAAAGTGTCAACCTGAGTCTGTCACAGGAATAGATGATGATGATGATGGGGCTGTTGATTCATAGAAATAAATATATTTAACTTCTGCTGGCTGTCTTGGAAAGATCATCTATTTCACCAGAGTCAAGTCACTGATATTTACAACTTGCTTGACCTCTTTTGCTCCACGTGGAGTGTTTGATTTACTTAACCCACTCCAACCATGGCCTCCCAAACACAGCCTGTGGCAAAGCAAAACACCTCCCAGCAGGACTAAACCAACCTGAGCACCTCCTGCCTCTGTGACATTTACTGCTCAATTGCAGCCTTCCCAGAAACTGAGAGAACTGCAGTTAAAAACTTCCCCAAGATGACTTGGGATAAATTAGTGTGAGGAGAATCCTACTGGTGGCAATAAAGCTCATCAAACAAAGAGCCTTGTTTCTGGTACAGAATTAGCTGGCTCTTTAAATACACCAGCCCCACCACATTATGAGGGTCAAACCCACAACAGCAGAGAAATCTTTAGGTGTTAGTAAATCTCCAAGGGTAGAGCCACCCATTATTCTTTTCCTTATAAACCAGCATGTGCTGTCTTAGCAGCACTTTCAGCTCAAGGGAGAAGTTCACACACAATAAGGGAAGACACAAAAATACCCACAGAAAGCAGAAACAGGAAAGAATCATAGAATCATGGAGTGGTTTAGGTGAGAAGGGACTTTAAAGGTCATCTAGTTCAACCCTTGTTGAACTACATTGAGCAGGGTCATCTGCAACTAGAGCAGGTTGCTCAGAGTCCTGTCCAACCTCACCTGGAATGGTTCCAGGTTTGGGGTGTCTACAACCTCTCTGGGCAACCTGGGCCAGAGTTTCATCACCCTCATTGTAAAATATTTCATCCTTATATCTAGTTTAATCTCCCCTCTTTTAGTTTAAAACCATCCCCCCTTGTCCTGTCCCAACAGGCCCTGCTAAAAGGATTGTCCCCATCTTTCTTTAAGTATTGAAAGGACACAACAACATCTCCCCAGAGCCTTCTCTTCTCCACAACAAGCCCAACTCTCTCAACCTTTCTTCATAGTAGAATTTTTGTGGCCTCCTCTGGGCCCACTCCAAGAAGTCCATGTCTTTCTTGTGCACAAAAGCTCATTCATTTCTTTTGTGCTGCCTATTATCTCAAATAAAATGAGTTGGTCAGAGAACATAGTAGCCTACACCTGACTCCAACACCTCAGTTGTAGCCGTGGCCATCAAGCTGTGCCTAACATGCAGCTGAGGACTTGACAGGCTCCTCAGTGCTGTTCCATGCCAAGAATGTGTGAAAAGTCATGGTGGAGGCCACCACTGCTGTGGTTCAGACACACAGGGAGAGGAAGGTTATAGAATCACAGAATCATAGAATTATGGGATCATAGAATCATAGGATCATAGAATGATAGAGTCATAGGATCATAGAATCAATCATAGAACCATAGGATCATAGAATGATAGAACCATAGGATCATAGAATGATAGAATCATAGGATCATAGAATCAATCATAGAATGACAGAATCATAGAATCACAGAATTATAGAATCATAGAGTCATAGAATCGTAGAATGGTTTGGGTTGGAAGGGACCTTAAAGATCATCTAGTTCCAAGCCCCCTGCCATGGCCAGGGGCTCACTGCTAGAAGCAGGCACTGTCAAAATCTGTGATTAACTTCAGAAAGTGCAGTTAGTTAGAAGAGACGGAGGTGAAAAGGGAAATCCCTGAACAGAATTAGTTCTGTTCTAACTCAAAACCAGGACAATAACAGAAAACCAAACTGATGATGTGGCACGTGCACAAAGAAACTGGAGATTTTTCTGGAGGTGGAATAATTTATCACTGATTCAGTCTGGAGAAGAGAAGGCTCTGAGGGGACCTTCTTGTGGCCTTCCAGCATCTGAAGGGGGCTCCAAGAAAGCTGGGGAGGGACTTCTGAGGCTGTTGGGTAGTGGTAGGGTACAAACTAGAGGTGGGGAGATTGAGATGAGACATTAGGAAGAAGTTGTTGCCCAGGAGGGTGGGGAGACACTGGCATAGGTTGCCCAGAGAGGTGCTGGAAGCCCCATGCCTGGAGATGTTGAAGGCCAGGCTGGCTGGGGCTGTGAGCAACTGCTGTAGTGGGAGGTGTCCCTGCCCATGGCAGGGGGGTTGGAACTGGATGATCTGGAAGGTCCCTTCCAACCCTGACAATTCTGTGATTCAGAAATACCCCAGTGCACCCTTCCTGCATGGGCTCTGCTCTGCACTGACACGTAACTCCACATCCCAACGAGTGACTGAAAGCAAAAGAACCAAGAGCAGATTTCCCAATTCATCAGGAACCAATAAGAACATAAACGTTCCCATTCACATAATGGCCTCCTTTGAGATCACTTAGTGAAACTTAACCAAATGAGAGGCTTTGCAAGCCACATCCAGCTGAACATAGATATTAAAGCTGTTACATTCAGGTATTCAGGGACCATTCTCCAGATTTGCTCATTTTCTGCAGATGTCCCAACCGAGACACATAACTCAGGAGAGTTTAGTTAAGGATCCACTTGACTGATTTCCCAGCTTTTTTTTTTCCCCTTAGCACATCTGACAACAGCATCTTGGCTGTCTGACTGGAGGAGGACACGGGTGGAAGGGTCCTCTTGACAGTGTCTATGTGTTCAACCAGCCCTCAGGTCAGAAAGGCAATAATGACAAAAGAGGCAACAATGTTGACCTGATTTCATAGGAAAAAAACAACTCAATATTAAAAAAACCACTCAAAATTAAAAAAAACCCCAACAATGCTGACCTGATTTCATTGGAAAAAACCCAACCCAATAGAAAACAACCCCAATAGAAAAAAACCCTAATAGAAAAAAAACAACCCCAAATTAAAAAACCAAAAACAACCCACATTCAAAAACTTCCAAAAAAATTAACCCATTTGCCTTCATGAAAATATATTCTATTTTGAAGGAAGTTTATCATTATTATTGTTGTTATCATTAGGTAGTAAGTGACAATGTGTTATGTCAGTGAATATCAGCATTATTCAAGGACTGAATATATTGACCCCGTCAAGAAGTTCCTCTGAGACTGAAGGAAAGCACCAGCTGCCATGTTCATGCTTGTCTTGTCAGGTCTGTGGGCTCTACCTTGACAGATACTGTGTATTTATGTTTGTAAAGTCAGGGAGCACCCACTTCAGATCATGTCATGAAGTTTCTTCACTCCATTATTTCCAAATAGAAAATGCTCAGACTTCAAGAGTGAAGCGAAGGGTTATTAAGCACCTGGATAAGTAATGGGAAAAAAAGAAAGTCTGAGGAAGCCTCTTGCTTCACACAGTGGGGTCTTCCTCCAGCAAGTGGGATTTGCTGTGCAAACATAGATTTATATACATTTGGTCTGGACAAAAAGGTAGAGAACTGGTAAATTCACTGAATTGTCCAGATTGGAAAAGCCTTTTAAGATCGTAAAGTCCAATCATTAACCCAACACTGACAAGTCCTCATCTAAACCATATCCTAAGCACCACATCTATACTTCTTTTAAATCCCTCCAGGGATGGGGACTCCACCACTGCCCTGGGCAACCCCTTCCAATGCCTGATAACCCTTTTAGTAAAGAAATTCTTCCTAATATCCAATCTAAACTTCCCTTGGTGCAACTTGAGGCCATTCCCTCTTGTCCTATCTCTTTTTACTTGGTTGAACAGACCAACCTACCTCTCTACAACCCCCTTTCTGTAAAGAGGGAGTTGCTGTGCCTCTGGTGCTATAATCTTAAAATAGGTGGTTGGTATGTGCTCTTGGGATCTCTTCCCATTTTAGGGACTTGAGGAGGTTACAGATAGACTGGAAGAAGGTTGGACCTAAACTTGTCCAACAGAGGAAGAAACGTGACTCTTTTAAACGTGTAAAATGTTTTCCAAACAACCTGAGTCCTTCCTTGTGGCTCTGAGAAATGTGCTGGAGCTTCAATGAGTGATCTAAGTGGAGAAATCTGAATTAGAGCAGTTTAGATAAGGGATGTAGAACTTGCTTGTTATTTTGGCACAACTACTAAGGTTACATATGCAGGTAGGATGGAAAAGCAGCTCTTCTAAAAGAAGAGCAGAACAGCATTTCCTTCTGCCTTAGGCAAAAAGAATGCAATAACTGCTTTATTCAGGTCATCTTTATTCTCTGTCAAAGCACAAACACAAGTTTACAGAGGTGGACAAACAGGCACTTGCCTTCATGAGGTACTAATACAAATACTGGCAGCTGTTGTTGACACTTTCCTCAGAGGAACTGGGGATTTAAGAATTCTCTTCTCCCCACACTGGTTGTAGAATTGGTTTCATGGAACTATGTCTATTTATCCCAGCACAGCAGAAGGAAGGACAAGGTTGCACGTGTGAAATAACGATGCTCAGTATGAAAACTGGGGTTGTTAAAGCTGTGGAGGCACTTGGAGTTGAGTGGCCATCTATGACCATAGAAACAAGCTGCCCTAGCAATCAATCCCAATGAAATTTACTGCTCAGAGTGCCAAGTCCTTAATCCTTGCCTTGGATGCTTTTCACTGAAGAACCCTTCTGCTACCAGGAGAGTAAAGTTTGGCATTGGAGATGGTTCTCTTCTAGTCATCTGGAGATGTTGCCATTTCTGCATCAGATCCCCAAGGTTACAACCATAGAATTGCTATGGTTGGAAAAGACCTTTAAGATCATCGAGTCCAACCATTATCTATGTCTACTAGGCCACCTCTACACCATCTCCTTGAGCACCACATCTAGACAGCTTCTAAATACATCCAGGGATGGCAATTCAACCACTTCCCTGGGCAGCCTGCTCCAGTCTTTGAGAACCCTTTCACATCCCTTTATCAATACACTCCAGAACCTCCTGGATTGTTTATGTTGTCCCTCTAACAGATATTGGGGTAGTTGAAGGTGCCCATGAAGATCAGGGAGTGTGAATATGAAGCTGTTCCTATCTGTCTGTAGAAGGCCTCATCCAGAGACACTCAGTACAATGTCCCCTTTACCTGTCCTCTTTTTAACCCTGACATGTAGGGTCTCCATAGGTTCCTCATCCACCTGCAGGCAGAGCTCCAAGCACTCCAACTGCTCTTACATAAAGGGCAACTCCTTCTCCTTGATTTTCTGTCCTTGATAAAGAGCTTCTATCCTTCTGGCAGCTTGCTGCCCACATCAAGTGCTACAAGTGTCCTAGCCCAGACTCCACTTTGATGACTTTGTGACCCCTTCCTGCCACGCCACCATTTATTCAGCAATTTATTCTTGCTGCCTCCTCAAGACTGCTGGTTGTCCCCTTCTTCTGCCATCATTCCTAGTTTAAAGACCTTATGAGGTCAACCATCCTACTGGCAAAAATGGTTTGGCTTTTCCTAGTGAGGTGGATCCCCCATCTAAATAGATGCTGACCTGCAAACAAGGTGCCATGGTTGTAGAACCCCAAACTACATCACCAACACCAATTCCATAGTCAATTATTGATTTCTCCTGTTAATGTCTCCTCCTCACACCCATTCCCTTCACCAGCACCCTGGTGGCACCTCTTCTGCCAGGAGATTGTGTTGAAAAGACTCTTGACTTAAAGACAACCTAGGTCTCTACCTTGTTTTGACTTTGAAGGCTTGGACTCACTGATATAATAATGATTAGATAAATTTTTATATAAAAGAGATGCCATGACTAGGAACACAAGCATGGACAAGACAAAATGAAGAGATATTCTGCCCCAAGTCTACATTTCCCCTCATCTATTTCCACTTGCATGACAGAAATTTTTATGGATGTGATCATTAAGGAACTGGCAAAACTCCTTTTAGGCTTTTGTGAGAAATGTGGCTACTCTGCCCATGCCAGGCATGGACCAGACCAGCTCTTCCCATTAATTGTCCCCATCTCAGGTGATCCAGATTCACCCCCGTTCCCTGGTTATGTATTTTCCCCAAACAACCAGACTGAGCTTTCATTTCATACATGAAAATGAAATGGTTTTTTAAAAAGTAACACAAATGCCTGAGAACTGTCTCTTGTCATCAAAGCTTTTTAATTTTCACTGTGGGAGTTTCAACTCCCTTCACCTCCTGATTCTTCATCTCACTTACTTCTGTGTAATATGGATGTCAAAAGATAAATAGTGAGATCTTTTAGAAATGGGTTGGGAAGGTACCTTCCCTGGCTGCCAGGCTGGAAAGATATTCCTAGAGAAACTATTAAAAATCTGCTGCAGTGAAACAAGAAGGAGAAAGAATGTGTCAGATATAAAAGCAATAAAACCTCATGCTGGCTGGAAGACAAAACGTCCTACTTAGTCTTACTCTAACAGGCAAGTTAATACTGGGGTTGCTTCTCTGCATGGGCAACATCTTAAAATAATAAATATTGCCTCAAGAAAAGGAATTGCAAGGATCTTGAAGCTGGCTGATGTAAGTTGTCACGTCCCTCAAGGCATCAGCATCTGATGTACTTTCAGGAGATGAATCAGGCTCCCAACTTATCCATGTACAAAAATGAGCTCCCAAATAAGCATTAAAAAAAGAAAAAAGAAGTAAAATAAATACTAAAAAGTTGGCTTTAGGTATCATTGTTTTTTTTCTGCACCTGTGAACCTGAGTGGAGTTTCTCAGTGAGAAAGAACCAGCTCATTTCAGTGTGAAAGGAGGTCTCTTATGCTAATGGAAGCTTGCAAAGAAATCCAGAGTGATTAATAAAGAGCAGAGAAGAGTTTTTATCTTTTATGATCTACATATGGCTGTCTTAGGACTTGATCCAGTCCCCAGGAGCTCCAGCTGAGCTCTGCAGGTTAGAAATATCTCCACAAATCTTGCTTCTCTGGACTTTAGGTCCCCCAATGTGGCTTTAGGAATTATTACCTAAAATAGTAGGGCTATTTTATGACTATTACCTATTATTTGGAGGTAGGTGGTTGCTTCTGAAGCAGAGCACAGTGTTATCATGTAGACACAAAATGAGAAATACAGAAAAAAACATTTGATTGTTCTTTGTTGCATCAGAAGATGAGAAATGCAGGGACAAAGACAAGGGTCAGAGGTGATTTAAAAGGAGCAGATCTAGTGTCTTAGCCCTCTCTCCACACAAAGTGGTGGCTGTCAATGATGGGTTGCTCTTAAAGACAACACTAGAGGTTCCTCTCATCTCTTTTCCCAGGTTTTCTCCACCTTGTTCCTAGCTACTAGTAAGAAGAGGGCAACTCATGGGCAGAAACTTCTGCATGTGAGCACATCATGATGTCAGGCTCCTGTAAATCTAACCAGACACACCCTGCCATGGGGAAAGAAAATTCCATTTAGGAGAAGCAAGCTGCTTAATTTCCTCCACCATCATCAATACTCTTAATGATAATTGCTACTGCTTTTGGTTTTTAATTAGAGTTCCAGGTACAAAGGAAAAATTGGATCCCTTTCCAGTTAATGGTAGATATTGTCCAGCTTTCTCTTCACAGTCAAAGGGGAATGGGTTAATCTTCCTGTGAATTCTCTTTTATACTAAATATATCAGCTAAGTATCCTTAATATGAGAATTCTATAGCACAGAGCAGCTTGTCAGGTGTACAAAGTGCTCAAAACTACAGCACCAAAACCCAGCTGCTCATGAGGGACCACAGAACATCCCACTGGAGTGGAGCAGGAGGGTTATAAAGTCCATATTTTAAATGTGGCACCTACCAATTGCATCTCCTTGCTCATGCACCATGGAGGCCAAGTCTTTAATGATCTGGTTCACGTCCAACATGTCACTCTGGAAAGACAGAAAGTCCAACATTAATGATGAATGTTGGGTAATATCCAAGCAGAAAAGGCACGTTCCACTGTCAAGCTTTGCAAAGGTAGAAAATAAAGCCAGAAAACTTCATCTGGATAGAACTGAAAGGAAAAGTTATAATGTAAATAAAAAACTCTCTTAAAGCCATGGTTTAAGTCAGACATTTGACTCAAGCTTACTATGAAAACCAAGTGGAATGATCAGATTATATGGTTGCTTTTCAGGATTGTGGAGGACTAAGAGAGAAAAAAAATTAACAATAAAAACAACAGAATCAATCCTTTCTGATCCAAAAAAGTTGTTGTTGATGCAGGCCATTCATTCATCCATTAATTCATTTTTACATAGAAAAAAGGACATCTTCCAGCATAGCATCCATTTGGTAAATATACCATTCATAACCTGCTTGAGATAAGACCAAAAATGCACTGAATTTGAAATCTTACTGGTAAGGCAATAAGGAAAGACCTGTTTGATGAATGGATTCATTTATATGTTTTCAAGAGTAAAAAAAAAAATCCCAACTAGACCCAGCACTGAAATTTTCTCTGTTAAAACACAGCAAATTTCCAGGGAATTTGTTTCCTTTCTGAACACTTACCACACACAAGAGCAAATGTTGACTTCATATGACACTGCCTCTTATAAATGGAATTAATCTGGCAATAACAGACATAATAATAGTGATATTGCTAAATATACTACCAGTAAGGCAACATTAGCAGAGCAGGAAAAAAAAAGACATTCTAAAGAGATGCATTTTGTTCAGCTGTACAAATCACAGAATCCCAGAAATACTGAGGTTGGCAGGAACCTCTGGAAATCATTTGGTCCAACACCCCTTCTCAGAGCAGCCAATTGAAGCAGGTTGCTCAGGGCCATGTCCACTTGGTTTTGTTTAGCTCCAAGGATGGAGACTCCATAGACTGTCTGGCCAACTGTATCTCCTATGAAGACAGGCTGAGGGAGTTGGGGCTGTTCAGCCTGGAGAAGAGAAGGCTCCAGGGGGACCTTAGAGTGACCTTCCAATATCTGAAGGGGCTACAGGAAGGCAGGGGAAGGTCTATTCAAAAGGGTTTGTAATGATAGGACCAGGAGTGATGGTTTGAAGCTGGGAAAGGAGAGATTTAGAGGGGGTATTAGAAAAAAGTTCTTTAATCTGAGGGTGATAGATGAGTGGAATGGGCTGCCCAGGGAGGTAGTGGAGGTCCCATCCCTGGAGTCCTTCAAGGTCAGGCTTGCAGGGGCTCTGAGCAGCCTGCCCTAGGTAGAGATGTCCCTGCTGGTGGAGGGAGGTTGGACCAGATGCCCTCTAGAGGTCCCTTCCAGCCTCAAACATTCTATGCCCATGTATCCCTTGTACTAGAGAACCCAGTTCTGGATGCTTTGTAAAGCACTGAAATTCTTAATTGAAATCAAGAATCTGCTTCTCCCAGCAGCACAGTAATTAATTTATCTGCTTGAGTCCTCTTGTAACCCTACTCCATCATGCCAAAAGGTCCAATTATGCCCTCCCCACTTTGAAAGAACCCCCCCTCCCTACTGGAAAATTTAGAACATGGTGCAAAATGAACCCATGTCCTTCTACTCAAGTTTGTAATGAGAATATAAATGGCACAACGTTTAACTAAACAATGCAACACAAGTGCATTAATTTGCCATGAAGCCTGGGAACCCTGTTGTGAATTCTAGAATGTGCCAAATTGTTGAACAACTGAAGAAGCAGGAGAAGAAAAACGTTTAGAAAGCGGCGAGAAATTGCAATAAAGCAAAAAAACCCCAAAACTCTCAATCAAGGACTGGGAAATGCATCACAAAATGCATTTCATTCATTCACTTGTCAAGCATAATGAAGCTTTAATTATGTATGGTATTATTCATAACTTGTAAATACTGCAGAATATTCTGTAACAGCAAGGAAGTTTAAGTAACTTGAGATTGCACTCGAGCACCATGGTAGTAAATCACTGCCAGGAAATGAGGAGAAATTAGTTGTGATTTTTTTTGGGGGGTAGGAGAGTTTTTTGCAGAAATCTTTGAGAGGAGAAATATAAAGTTTAGCAAAATGTGAGGAATTGAGACTTAACTTTAATGTGTTGTTCTGCTCTCGTTTAACAGCTTAGTAAAAGATGATTAAAGAAAAATTAAACAAGCAAGTAATAATACTAAAAAAGCCCAGAATGCTCATTTGTCTCTCTTGGCTAAATTGTCACTGACATCAGTCTTTGGTTTCTGTTCCTTGCAGCTTAAACAAAATTCTACCTTCAGTTAGTATGTTTGGGGTGGTTTTTTCTGCTTCTTTTACAGCACTTTAAGTGAACTCAGCTTAAAACTCATGATTGTGTGTCTGCATGTCCACTTAATTAGAGGTTATTNTCCCTGACCTGCTGGCCATACTTCTCTTGATGCAGCCCAGGACACCATTGGCTTTCTGGGCTGCAAGTGTCCACTGACAACTCATGTTGAGCTTCTCCTCCACCAGTACCCCCAAGTCCTTTTCTTCAGGGCTGTCTCAAGCCAGTCACTGCCCAACTCAATATATTGAGTTACACACGTCCACCACCCCTTCCAAGTATTTCCATAGGAACAAAACAAGTGAACAATTCAGTCTAAGGAAGATCAAATGATATATTTACTCCTTGTAGGGTCCTCCTCAGCTAATAACTTAAGGAACTGGGTTGTCTGCCTATAGATCTCCAGACATTTTGGTGAGAAGGGAGGAATGAGAAAGGAAATTCAATATTTTGTATGAACAGTTCTGCTTCAGACTTGCCATTTCTATGCAGGTACTTGGGACAAAGCAGCCATCTGCTGCTGCAGAGCATGGATCCTTTTCAGAACACTGTAACAACACTTGGAATTATTGTCTAGCAAACATACATTAGTTAAAGGCAGCCCTTGAGCTGTTGGGAAGGAAAAAACTACCCCTGTATTTAAGGGAGAACAAACAGGGGTGAGTTGTAAAGCACAGAGCACAAAGCAAATCTGACCTGAAGCAAGGGATCTGTTGAATAATTTAACCTGGCAATGCCAAGTTTCAGAGCCCCTGATACATGTAAGCAAAACAAAAGAATAGAAGAAAGAAAAATAGCCAGAAATAAAGACCTTCCATACCTAGGAGCTATATCTGTGACTTCTTGCCAGGTTAGTTCTACCTCTGAACTTTGCCAGGCATCAGAGTTTGTTAGGAAAATCAGATTGCCTTTGCTTTCCCGTGTTTGTGGAATTCACAGTGGAATAAAGCTCCTCATAAATCTCTTTGACTCCACAGAAACCAGGAGTACAACAGCCAGACACCATTCCAAAAATGCTCCGCCAGCTATCTTGGGTTTCTTGGGTTTTAACCAACATCAGCTACAATTCACTCCCTACCTTCCACAGCAAGAAGGAGGCATATTTAAATTGTTAAATCCTCTTTTCCTTTTTTTTTTTGGTTATTTTTTTTGGTTTTCTAAACCCATTGTTCAGATTAGGAGATGGGATTTAATGTCATCCCTGCTGGAAGAAAAAGAATTGAACTAGTCGAGAGGAAAATCAGAAAAGAAATGGGAGTAGCTAAAGGTGACCAAAAAAAGCAGAGAAGTGCCAATAAACAAGTCATGCAGATGAGAAATGAAAGAGTTTGGGACCCTAAAGATCTGGAGGATTAACCCTCACTAAAAAAAGTTAGTTTGGAAACTTAATAGAAAGTACTTGGTTAAAATGAGGGGACTATTTCAGTCATTTAACCTCAGTAAGTGAATAATGACCCTGAAAAGTCCTGAGATTTTGGGGGAAAAATCTGAAATTGCAACTCTGGCACAGAAACATTTGAAAATATGATTTTTGCAGATAAACTAGAAATTTCCATTTCCCACTTTTCACTTTAACTAGAGCACAATTTCACCATTTTTTAAATTAATCTGGGGAGCAAGTCAGGTTGTAAAACCCAGGCATTGTTACCAAGATGGGAACAACCTCATCATAAATCCCAGCAGCCCATTTCCCCATGGAATGAACATTACTGGGGTATTTACCAAGACAGAAAATAAGTAAATCCCTTTCAGCTACACTGAAAACTTTTAACATAGCCCTGACCTTAATGATCTCCTCACTTCTGCATCCCAGCCAGGAAAATGGCATTAAATAAACCAGACCAAGGAAACATTCTCTCTTCAAAAGGATGCAGAAGCATCATGTGGTGTCAATAATTTCTCTCTCACATTTACCCAGATCCCAGCATCCTTTATCAATGTCAGCTCAGGTCCCCAGGGAAGAGTCACACTTATTTATAAGACTGTTTGCCTTAGGTTTTTATAATAAATGGGATCAGAAATATCAGTGGTCTACCCTATTTGTAGGGGTAGGCCCTATATTAGGTCTATACACACATATATTTTTGTGTGTACTCACAAAGCATCCATCCATTTTTTTTTAAAGGACACCAAATTAGCATTTAAATTAATTGCTGACTCAATGCTCAGGAGATGCTGAAGCTACAAGTGAGGTCTCATTCTGCCCCACCATCTACTCTGCAACAAGCAGCCAGGAAAGCACTAAAATAAACCTGCAGGAGATTCTGAAAGATGTAATATGGCATCCATGGGTGTATTTCTGTATGTGGAAGCACTCCAAAACAAACCCCTAAAAAAATTAAAATAATCTCTTTGTAGAATCTACATGTTTCACCAAAGAAATGCTGAGATGCTCCTTGTGTGTTGTCCCATCTGCAACACCCTTGGGGCATCTCCTACCCTGTGGTCCACCATGTGTGAGCTGCAGATGTAGCACAGACAGAAAGACTCACCAAAGCTCATCTATCCCCATTCTCCTCTGTGAGAAGAGGGAAAAGGAAAAACAGAATAATAAAAAAAAAAAAGTGAGCAAGCTCCTCTGGTGCTAGATGGACGAAACCTAAATCTTGCTGCAACAGCCTTTCAACAAATATTTTTCTCTTGTCTATGGCTGGGGAGAGAAAAAATGACATTCTATAAATCAAACTGATTCAGCCTAAGCAACAAGAGCCCAGCAGAAAATTGTTTGGAGGGCAGGAGCTAACCAGAACAGCAATTACAGACTGAGTTAGGTCTCCTCTGGGACTGAGCAACAGCCAGCGTGGGGAGTTTCTCTCTCCCTCTTGCTTGTTCCTTCTCTCTTTTGCTGTCTTAGTGGGTCTGTGTCATCTCAGCAAGCACAGCCCTGCACTGCATCATTAAAATAGTTGTGCCCAGCTTCAGCCTGATAATCCAGCATCTACTGGAGACAGCAGGCTCAAAAACACCACATCAAGTGTGTTCCTACCCAATAAACCCAAAAGGAGAGGCTGGGGAAGGTGAGGTGCCTCAAGCTTAGCAGGCAGAGGTGGAGGCCCCATCCCTGGGGTCATTTAAGGTCAGGCTTGATGGGGCTCTGAGCAGCCTGCCCTAGGTAGAGATGTCCCTGCTGGTGTAGGGAGGTTGGACCAGATGAGCTCTGGAGGTCCCTTCCAGCCTCAAACATTCTATGATTCTATGAGACCATTGCAGAGGGCACCTCAGCAGGGATGAATAAGAAGAGATCCTGGAAGCAGGTAGATAGTAATAGTGTTTGTTGTGCCTGTGGTGGGTTGACCCTGGCTGGACGCCAGGTGGCCACCAAGCTGCTCCATCACTCCCTTGCTCAGCTACACAGAGGAGAAGTATAATGAAAGGCTCGTGGGTTGAGATAAGGACAGGGAGATCACGAGGATGATCAGAGGCTGGAGCACCTCTCCTACTAGGACAGACTGAGAGAGTTGGGGTTGGTCAGGCTGGAGAAGAGAAGGCTCCCAGGGGACCTTCTGGTGGCCTTC
>VYZX01020785.1:8803-37748 GCA_013401335.1 Brachypteracias leptosomus | reverse complement strand
AGGGAGGTTGGACCAGATGAGCTCTGGAGGTCCCTTCCAGCCTCAAACATTCTATGATTCAATGGTACAAGCTGGGCAAAGAGAAGATACATGCTCCATACAAGTTAAAAAAAAAATGCTCAGTCCTGTATTTCCCTATGTGTTTCAAATCCAAATGCTGTGTTCTTTGTAGACTACTCCAGATTTGGGCTCTGTGGATGGTAGACTACGCTGTTCACACTTATTTCATAGATTTTCAGTCAATAATAAATGAATTATATAGTTATTATGTATAAAAGATTCTTTTTAAANATTCTAGGATTCTATGATTCTAAATAGGAAGGGAATAACATGTTCTCCATATCCACCACCCATGTGACACAAATTCCTGGGCTTAAGCTTGCAACAGATGACATCCATACAAGAAATTAATGATTGGGGTGGTTGATCCTGTCTTAGAGCTGAGAGATGGGTCTGACACCGTTTAAAGATTGCTCTTAACTCCAGTTGGCTGATAATCAATGCAATCAATACAAACCCTCAAAACCAGGGAGGGAAAAGCCCATTCTCAGACAGCAGCCACAAACTTCCCATCAACCCGAGTTCCTAACCTGATTAAAGCACACACCTCTCCCTCAGCTCTTGTGTGTTAAGATAAATCCAGCAAATCTCTGCTCTGCTCAACATCCCTGTCCACAAAAATAAGAGGCAAAACTCAATAAGTTTTAACCAACTCATCAATAGCAATGAAGACCTTTTTGGGTCATTAAATAGCGACGGAGAAGAATCAGGCACCAGCTTCTCCTCTTTAGGATGGAACAACAGGGAATCCTTACAACAGGTTGCCATCTATCAGCTGTGTGTGAAAACAAACCCCAACCAACCCCTGTCCCAAAGAAACCATCAAGCATGTTCTACAGTGACAGGGCAGATACTCCTGGGCTTATAAAACCATCAGTAGCTCAGCAGAGAAGCCACTTTTCCTCCCTTCCTTCCCACCTGGGCTGGCCCCCCAAAGAAATGCTAATTTAGAGGAATTTGGATGAATCTCCCAAGTTTATTAGAAAGTTTTAAGCGTTTATACTCAATCACGCTCAGCTTGTGCTCCCTGAATTCAGACGGGCTTTCAATGGACTGCTTTAAATCTGTTTTAATTTGCAAATGAGGCAGGTGAGAGTCTATTCTTCACTGGGGGATGGCTCAGCTTGTTCCCAGCAACACGCAGCTGCCTCAAGCACTGGGAAAGCTGGATCGAGGTGGGTGGGATGAGAGGTGGAGGAACCAGGGGGTTGCTTTCAGACTGAATGCACCTTGAAAAGGCAACTGATAAGAGTGTAGCTCATTTTTTTGCCAGATAGGCAAAATACATAATGTTCCAGCACAGAGGACTTTAAGTCCTCTACCTATCAAATCCCATATTATCATATGTCATAGATACATATATATTTGACTTTTTATTAAGTAATATCTACATACTTATATCAGACCTTGGTGAACAGTGTTGAAGAGATACTGAAAGACTTCAAATATTTCAAAGGAGAGGAGAAGCAGAGTCATTGGGTTGTTTTTCTGGCTAGTGACAGTAAGTTCTCCCTGTTTGATGGCTACTTGGCATAAACTGATGGATTGAGCTCCATCCAGTCCTCACCAACCACTGCCCACCTCCCACCAGCAGAACTGGTGGGGTATATTCACAGGCAAACACAAAAGCAGCATCTCCTTAGTTGCTAATGGGAGGAAGCAATTTAGAAAGCAAAAGAGAACAGAGCAAAGTTTTAGTTTGCTTAAGCAAAACTGAAAACCATAAATTGCATTTGTTTGCTGTTGCCTAGACAGTTATAGATAACAACTCAGGCTCATTTATCTCATGAAATCTCTTACAGAGACCCTTGTCCTGCAACATCCAGCTGGCTCATTGCTATTTTCCACTAGGAGGTTGGATAGGTCCTCAACTCTCATTGAACATGAAGGAACCAATCCTGTCTGCTGTCCCACATACCAGAGATGGGCTTCTCCACCTTTTTGCACCTCAGCTGACCTCTGAAGACACCAGTGATGTGCTTTGCTTTTGGCCTTCAGCCCTGACACATTCCATACCTGAATCTGGCTGAGCTTTGCTCACTTGCACCTATACCAGGTCTGCCCTATGATATCATAGAATCATCAGGGTTGGAAGGGACCTCAAAGATCATCCAGTTCCAACCCCCCTGCCATGGGCAGGGACACCTCCCACTACAGCAGTTGCTCACAGCCCCAGCCAGCCTGGCCTTCAAAATGTCCAGGGATGGGGCTTCCAGCACCTCTCTGGTGGTGATGAGGAGGTTGTGGAGACACCTTGTTCATTGCAGCTCATCCTCCCCAAGTGCCAGATGCCATGAAAGCAACTCAGAAACCTTTTATTACTGGGTGCACATTTTTGATGACACCTCCTCACCAGAGCCTAAAGGATCCTTTGAATTTGGGTCGCGTCCATGAGCAGCTACTGTCCTCAGCTCAGTAGAAAGTCAAACTAATATCACTTTGCATGTTTTGCCTCTGAAGAACCCCAAGTCATAGAATCTTATAGAATCATAGATTGGTTTGGGTTGGAAGGGACCTCAAAGATCATCCAGTTCCAACCTCTCTACCATGGCAAGGACACCTCCCACTAGCCCAGGTTGCTCAAGACCCCATCCAACCTGGCCTTGAGTCATGCCTGTAGAGTGGTTCCTGCCTTTGCAAAGTGTACAGCACCAGGAACCAGCCTGATGATGAACTCAGCATCATTACACCCTGCCACATTTCGATTTATTGGGCTCTCAAAATGGTTTATTCCAGGAGAGTGGTTCTGCCCTGATTCCTGCCCTTGCACATGCACCAAACCCTCACCCTCATCCCTCTCTGAAGCCATTTTGGGTTTAGTTTTCTATCTTTTCAGTGTATTTTCCTTTTTTTCTTTAAGGGAAAATAGATTGCCATAAATTTTGCCCTTTTGAGTGTTCAGTGACAGAATGGAGTTGCCCTCAGCCACATCTGTTTATCCTGGTAAGCACATTTATAAAATGATTTCCCATCCTCGTTATTCTGTCAGTGGCATTTCACACTGTAGCTGCTTTAATGTAGCATTTTATCACTTGTCCTGAGGGCTCCTGACAGCTGCCAATTTCAAGGCTTCATTCCAACCCTCATTTTCTTCTTTTCCTTTTTTTTTTGCTCCCATCTTTTCCTTCATCCCCAAGGTCTGTGGGAAGAAAGGGGAGTTAGAATGAAACAAATGATGATTTCCTCTCCCTTTGAACACAGGGACATGATAATCCCCTAATGTGAAGTTGTGTTATTGAGGAAAAGTTAAACTTGAGGGAAGTGTAGCTGCATTTCAGTTGGCTATTAAGACTTTGCACTTTCTCCTGATAAATCCTCCATTAATGCTGCTGGGTTTAAATTTCCCTGCTCCCTTGCTGTGCAGAAATTGGACTGTTCATCTCCCAGGGAAGGTGCTTTGCATTCTTGCTTGCTGTGATGCTCCTGCCATCCAGAACTACCTAAATCAAACCAGAAGAGGCTACAATCCAGCTCAAGACACAAGAGAACAGGAATTTTACCCATGGAATTATACATGCATATTAGCCCATCTTGAGAAAGTTCATTTCTTGCCACAGAACTTCTATTTCCACCAACACAAGGGAGGAAGAGCTGAGTAGTCTGTTACCACCAAAACAATGGTAACCCTATTGGGTAACCCTCAATGGTTGATCCTATTGAAGCTGAGACACCCCGTATTTGGCACCAGTGAGGCTGGATCTTGAATCCTGGCTTCAGTTTTGGGCTCCTTACTTCAAGAAGGACATTGAGGGACTGGAGTGTGTCCAGTGAAGGGCAACGAAGCTAGGGAAGGGTCTAGAGCAGCTTATGAGGAGCAGCTGAGGGAGCTGGGGGTGTTGAGCCTGGAGAAAAGGAGGCTCAGGGGAGACCTTCTTGCTTTCTATAACTCCCTGAAAGGAGGTTGTAATGAGGTGGGGTTCAGTCTCTTCTTCCAAGTAACAAGCAATAGGGCAATAGGAAATGGCCTCAAGTTGCTCCAGGAAAGGTTTAGATTGGACATTAGGAGAAATTTCTTCCCTGAAAGGGTTGTCAGGCACTAGAAGAGGCTGCCCAGGGAGGTGGTGGAGTCCCCAGCCCTGGAGGGATTTAAAAGACAGGTAGATGTGGTGCTGAGGGACATGGTTTAGTGGTGGACTTGGCAGCGTTGGCTTAATGGTTGGACTTGATGATCTTAAAGGTTTCTTCCAACCAGAATGATTCTAGGTGGGGAAAGGTCTATTCAAAAGGGTTTGTAATGATAGGACAAGGAGTGATGGTTTTAAGCTAGGAAAGGAGAGATTTAGGCTGGATATTAGAAAAAAGTTCTTTAATCTGAGGGTGAGAGATGAGTGGAATGGGCTGCCCAGAGAGGGGGTGGAGGCCCCATCCCTGGAGTCCTTCAAGGTCAGGCTGGATGGGGCTCTGAGCAGCCTGCCCTAGGTAGAGATGTCCCTGCTGGTGTAAGGTAACTCCTGGTTTACTCAATGGCCCAGCAAAGACACTTGTAAGTAGCAAGACAGCATCACCACCAGAAGCCTTCATAAGAATTAGAAGACTATAAAACCCCCATCCTTTGGGAAGGTGGGACCAGAACATGCATCCAAAATTTGATCTTTTCTTTGCTGAAGTGAACTCTGCAGGTCCTTTAGGTTGCAAGTCTCTTAGACAACAAAGCCATAGTAGGAAAAAATGTTTGTGAGCTCTAGCCTCATTCAAGATGCTGTCACTAGTTTGCAAGGTCATATCAAAGGACGTGTTGCATCATTCTCCAACAAAGAACAAGTTATCAATTCCATCCTGAGGTCAGCCAATCCTTCTGTTACTCACATTCTCACTTAGTTTTCCTAAATTGTAAAAATAAATTTCTTCTTCTGATCTGCAATTAACATTATATTTAATTATTGTTGGTTTTTGTTGGTTTTTTTTCCTAATAGAATTGATTTTTTTCCCCATCTCGTTGCTGGAATGTCCTGTCATGTTGGTGAAAGGGCAGCTTGCCAGGATATTACTTAGATAATCCTGGCATGCCTAAATGGAAAGCTTTTCATTTGTTCAATTAAAAGTAAGCTTCGAAATTAGGACATTGTTTTTCTTTAATTTCATTAGCCAGGCTGATGGTTTATAAATGCATTTCCTCATGTGGTCATCCATGCATGATTATTAGGAGAATACTCTGCTGCTTCTGTAGGGCTACAGAAGACCCATCCTAACAAAACTGATAGGGGAAATCAAACAATAGAAAAAATATTAAAATACTATGTCACAAGTTTTAGAGCAAGCAGAAAAGGAAAAGGTTAAGATTGGTCTCTGAAAAACAAACACCTAAAGATGCAAGATCCAGCTACAAGAGCTTCAGGTGACAAAAGCATCTTAAAGACCCAAAGTGAGAAGATGATTGAAGAAATGGGAATGATAGAAGCAGGGGAAAAAATTAATTTAATTAAAAAAAAAAAAAAATTAAAAAGCCACAAAAAATAGCATTTTGTCCAGTCTGGTCAAGAAGAAAACCATAGAGAAGGCTCTGGGGGGACCTTAGAGTGACCTTCTAGTATCTGAAGGGGGCTACATAAAGGCAGGGAAAGGTCTATTCAAAAGGGTTTGTAATGATAGGACAAGGAGTGGTGGTTTGAAGCTGGGAAAGGAGAGATTTAGGTTGGATATTAGAAAAAAGTTCTTTAATGTGAGAGTGATAGATCAGGGGAATGGGCTGCCCAGAGAGGGGGTGGAGGAACCATGCCTGGAGTCCTTCAAGCTCAGGCTTGCTGGGGCTCTGAGCAGCCTGTCCTAGGTAGAGATGTCCCTGCTGGTGTAGGGAGGTTGGAGCAGATGCCCTCTGGAGGTCCCTTCCAGCCTCAAACATTCTCTGATTGGTGATTGAGGATGAATGTCTGAGCTTGTGGAATCAACAGCACTTCTAGTAAATGAAGAGAAACAGGTTGACCACAGGTCAGCTCGTGGTAGAAGAGGTGACTAAAATCACATTGGATGAACTATGTTCTCCAATAGATTGTTTTGAGACCTTAAAATGAGGCAAGGGACATCTACAACCTGGAAATTCATGGCTAGGGAAGAGGTACCTTGCTGGGAGTGCCAAGATGTCCTAATGACCTGGGTTATCTCCCAGCTCACTTGCTACCAGGACCATGTAATCTCTATTTAAGAACAGCTCCTGTTGCAGATTGCTGATTACAAATAGCTGGGCTTTACACACAAAAAAGTCTTGGCTGTTTGAATGATGAATAGAGTAATAAAACCTTACACATCATGGGTAAAATGAACAACAGAGAACAAACCAACAAAACACATGCAAGGCTGGGATAGCCTGGTCCTTGTAAGGGAAAATCACAGCTCACTTATCCCTGGTGATTCTTTAAACAAGTCAATAGCTCAGTGGAAATGAGAAATAAGCTGTAAACTAGTTGCTTGAATTCTTTTTTCAGGTTGTAAAAGGTCTGTGACATTGCCACTCCTGAGGAAACTACTGTGGAGTGAGGTACAAACCAAGGTCGAGGGCAAAAGCAGGTCAGGAGGAAGAAGAAGGAAGGAAAAAAATATCCAGAAGTCAAAACCAACCCCCCAAACTAAAAGTAGGTCAGTTTTCATCCTGACAAAAGGTTAACAGTCAGCTGCCTCCAGGCATTTTGCTGGATGCCATGTTGTTAAATATATTTATTAGTGTGCTAGGAAGGGGAAGAAAAATATCTGAAAAACAAGAGCAAAAAAATCTCAATCTGTCATCATGATGAGCCTACAAATTCTGTGTTAACGTGAAAGGTCTATTCAGGTGCAGAAGGCTGGAACCTTTGCTCAGACTGCTTTGCCTGGCAGATATAGAGCTATCAACAAGCCCAGGACCACTTGAGCATCCTCGTCTGGAGGGTACCTAGGTGGACTACACATGGCACTCCATGGGTTACAGGTCAAGCCACTGACTACCCTGAGCCCTCTGCCAAAATCTTCAGGCAGTCTTTGAGACTGGAGGATGGAAAAACCTGCCAAGAAAAATGAAACATGGAGCTGAATCAGTGTCTAGTGAGAAGCAGAGTGTCTCCAGACCCCAGGAAGGATCTGGCTGATCAAAAGGAGGTCTTGAAACACTCTAAGATACAACAAGATTGGATTTGGCAGCTTGGCATGGACCTTGTGGGCCAGGCCAGCTGGATGGAAAAAGGCAGATTGCACCCAGAGTGCAATGTCCAGTGTGTAGGGCAGCGAGGGGACCTTCTAGTGGCCTTCTAGCACCTTAAGGGGGCTCCAAGAAAGCTGGGGAGGGACTTTTTAGGCTGTCGGGTAGTGGTAGGACTGGGGGGAATGGGTCAAAACTAGAGGAGGGGAGATTGAGATGAGATGTTAGGAAGAAGTTCTTGCCAAGGAGGGTGGGGAGACACTGGCCCAGGTTGGCCAGAGAGGTGCTGGAAGCCCCATCCCTGGACATTTAGAAGGATGGGGCTGTGAGTAACCTGCTCTAGTGGGAGGTGTCCCTGCCCATGGCAGGGGGGTTGGGACTAGATGATCTTTAAGATCCCTTCCAACCCTGACGATTCTGTGATTCTATGAAAAGCTGGAATAATGAATAACATAGCCCTGGTAGAGAGAAGATGTAGATGTCAATTCACAGATCAGAAACAGACTATTTCTGCAGCCAGGCTTGCCAAGGCTGGAAAGGGCTGTTCCCAACATCAGAAGGGCCTGAGCACTTTCAATAATATGACAGTGAATGATGTTCAACACTGATGAATGCTGGTGTAAGAGGGGAAATTAAACTGGCTGGTAGAGCTCACATGACCCTACATTTGGCATCCCAGTCCAAGAGACAGACTCGAGCAGCCCAAGGAGAACTGCTGCTTAATGCACTGCTGCCTTCCAAAATAACAAACAAGATATTAGGGAGCACAATGAACCAGGCAATAAATAACACGAGGTTGCCAGTTTGGCACCACTCACCAGCTCCAGCCTCACTTAGAAGGAAAGGTCTAATTTATCTCTGTGCTAATGCAATATGGTCAGTGAGTGCCAGCACCTAGATGGGGACAATGTGGCAGGGGCAGGTGGCACTTCAGTGGTGCTTCAACCCCCTTCTATCAGAGGAGAGGGTCCTGCCTCACCTTGGCTGAAGGTCACCAAGCATCAGAGAACTTGCAGTACAAAGCTCAGCCACCCTCTCAGCCCAACAATGGTGCTGTCCTGACACTCATGGAGAAATCCCACCTCTGAAACAAAGTGCTGGCTTCTCCCAGCTCTTCCAAAGCTCTCCTGGCAGCCTTTTCAATGGCACACAACAAGAGATGCTCTAACTCCACGGGCATCGGGAGAAAAAGATTAGCAAGAGGTATTCATATAATAGAGTTTAACCCAAACCTCACCACTCCCACACAGACTGCTGCAAAATTAATTAATCCTTCTGTTTTCAAGTGGAATGGAGGGATGGAGAGAACAAAAGAAAGCTCAGATAGAGATAGATATGAAGGTGAAGCTCTTGACCATGGGATAATAACTGCCTGTATCTAGTGGGGTGTCCTGGGGACATCAGAACTTTAAAAATCATAGAATCATAGAATGTTTGAGGCTGGAAGGGACCTCCAGAGCTCATCTGGTCCAATCTCCCTACACAAATAGGGACATCTCTACCTAGATCAGGCTGCTCAGAGCCTCATCAAGCCTGACCTTGAAGGACTCCAGGGATGAGACCTCCCCCCCCTCTCTGGGCAGCCCATTCCACTCATCTATCACCCTCAAAATGCATGATATGGCTCTGTCCTCAACTAGGAGGTGGTGATGCTGCTGTGATATTGGAGATATCCATCTTATCCATCAGCCTGGCCCAGACCTTCTCTGTGTTGCACAACTTCCAGCCCCCCAAATCCTTCTGGGCTGCTCTCTGCCTGCATCAAGAGGTCTTCCCATGAGGTCTTCCCAGCACACAGCAGGAAGGAAGCAGAAAAATGCTCCATCTGACTGTTCTCCTCCCCCAACAAAGGTCCAGGGTAAGGTACCAGTGTCAGAGACATGGGACTGGGACAGCAGGGAAGGACTTCTGCACCCTGAGATACAGGTGGAGAACACGGTACCTTGAAGGAGAGAAAAATGCTGAAAGATGGTCTAGTGTGGGCAGGATCTGTTGGAGTGTGGTTGTAAAATATCTCGTGTCTCTGCAAAAACACCCAGGGGAGGGGAAAGCTGTGCAGGGAAGAAATGCTGCTCAGGCTTTTCTTTGGAGGTGTTTGAAAGTCACTCAAAATGAGACAACAGCTCATTTACAGCTCCTAGAAATCAGCATTGAAGGCAGTTGATCCACACCAATTTCCCATAGCTGGGGGTCTATACTATAAGCAAATTACCTCACTCACTAAATTCCTAGTTCACCTCTATTTAAACCCCACTGATTTATGAAAGACTCTCCTTGGGTCTCTTTCTGACGAGGTGACACCTCAGAAGAAGTAATAATCTCCCTACCGTGGTCCAAATAAAAGGTAGGAAGTTCCTCTAAATCTTAATAGGTGAGTTGTAAAAAAGTTGTGACATTCAGCAGCACATGAACTGAAATAGGGAAGACTCAAGACTAAAAGACACAGAGTCCTTAATCCTCAGATAGGGAGACAGGTGGAGAAATGTGAAGCTGTTTGCATTTAAAGCTCTTTATTCCCTGGCTCAGCAATTCCACCGTGGCATTCATTTTTAATGCTTTATTTTGGCAATTTGACTTTCTAATGGCAACCCCTGAAGTCACCTTCCTTAACCCTTCCCAGTGACATAAATTAGAAAGAACAACAGTGGGAACTACTGAAGGAACATGGTTTATACCTGTCAGACCTCAATAGGAGATGACTCCTACTTAAGCAACCAGCACCAGTGTGCAAAGCTGCAGAATCTCCTTTTATTTCCTCCAGGTACACTCAGGGTGGGAGGATTTAATCCCAAAAGTCCCTTCATCCCAATGCTGAAACTCATATTTACATGCATGAGCTGAAATCAGAGAAGCAGAGAATTCATGGAGTTTGCTCTTAATTCTTTTCACCCCTTATTTTGGTTGCAGTTAACGAGGAACAAATAGGAGGAAAATGCCTCTGAAATGCTCCAGAGAGTTTATCTTTAGGGCTATTTCAAAGGACAAAGTCAAATGCAGGGACTAATGGAGTGACTTTTGCACCCTGGCTGTTGGCAGCACCTGCTAATCAAACCAGACTGAAGAGCTGGAATTTGCTCTCGTTTATAGGGGATTGTTGAAATGAGACTCAATATGACATTCTGCTGAATCACTGCAGATCTAGACACCCTTCACTTTGCCTCCTGACTAGTCTCCCACCCTCCCTTCAATATCACTCTCCACTGCCCACACTCCATGCAAAAAATACCCAGAATAAAGAGGCACTTCTGCTCTCATCCAACTTCTGTTGAGAAAGACCCAAATCCCTGAAAACCACGGGGAAAGAGACTCAGTTGTTGTGTATGTTTTGGGAAATGGGGCTACTTCTGCTGCAATGATACACTAAATTCCTGGGCTGAGACTGAGCCACCAAATTAATTTCATGCCTGACAAATTGAAGCTTTCCAAAGGCACTTTGGTTCACCAGAAACCCAGATCAGGACAGAGAAGCAGAAAAGATCCATAATTCCTCAAAACCTCTGCATTTATGACCAATCTAAAGCCAGCCAGGCAAAGAGACAGTAGCTGCTTTCCTCAAAAACTCCTCTCACACACAATATGAGGGATTTTTACATGGGAAAATAGGATTCTTCTTAAAGAGAGTGCAAGAGCTCTCGTGCTGTATGAGATTTAAAGTTCTTCCTCCACACTGCCAGATATCTGGGCTCCCATCATTTCCAGGAGAGAAAAGTGTCCACCAAGAAGCTTGACAGGAGCAAAACACCCCTGTAGGTACAAGGGCTTTGAACACAGATCCCTTTAGTGCAAGCAGCCAGCAGCAAACCATCAGAAAACCAGCATCTGTTAATCCAAGTCTCCAGCACTCAGCTCTGAACCCCTATGGACATCTCTCTGTCACCCCCATGGCACTCAAGAGATTGCCCATCTCTTAACATCATGTTGTCTGACACAGCCAACCCTCCTCTAAGTCTTCCCCCAGGTGTGTTTTATGTGTACAAGTATTGGAGCAGCTCTTTTCCCTTCCTCCTACAGCCTCATCTTCCTATCTCAAGATTTTTTCAGAGGGCAAGAAGTTATCTCTCCCTTTGACAGAGCAATCTGCTTTGTGGTCTTGGAGAGATGGGGCTGCTATTTAGCTCCTCTTGATAAAGTCCTGATATCACGGGCAAAACTTCAGAGCACAGCAAGCTGCCCCTGTAGGGGAGATGTGCCTTCACTTACAAATGATGCTTTAGCATTTTCCTTGAGCTCCATCCAAGCTGGAGAGATGACAGCATGCTCTGTGAACAGGAGCACATTCCATCTGCCCAGCAATTCAAGTAAGAGAGGAAAAATTAAAAGCCAACTCCACCAGATCTTGTATTTGGATCTCTCTGAAGGGAATTCATAGAGAACAAGCAGCAGTTTAATCCTGGCACTGATCCTGACTCTTTCCCAGGTCTTAGACAAGGCATTTACATTATGATTGGCAAAGAAAACAATCCATAATGTCTCAGTTTCCTCAGCTGTGAAATGGGGTAGAAGCACGGTAAGAAAGCAGCAGCATCTTTGGTCCCTCATGTGCTACATGGGCAAGAACTGACAAAGATGAGACTCAGGAACTTTTGCTCCAAGAACCACCAGCAACAAAGGCAGAGCTAAAGGTTTATTGCTGTAGCAGCACTGCCTGCTACAGGTACATGGGAAGAAGTAGTCTTAGACATTCCTGAGAATGCTCATAGTGATCCAGAAAGGTCTTTTTAGTCCCTGATAGATCATAGAAGATGTGGAGAGTCATATTACAAAAAACCTACCTGGATATGTTCTGATCTTTGACCCAAACCCATGGCCAGGGACACCTCCCACTACAGCAGTTGCTCACAGCCCCAGCCAGCCTGGCCTTCAACATCTCCAGGGATGGGGCTTCCAGCACCTCTCTGGGCAACCTGGGCCAGTGTCTCCCCACCCTCCTGGGCAACAACTTCTTCCTAACGTCTCATCTCAATCTCCCCACCTCTAGTTTTGACCCATTCCTCCCAGTCCTACCACTACCCAACAGCCATAAAAAGTCCCTCCCCAGCTTTCTTGTAGCCCCCTTCAGATCCTGGAAGGCCACAAGAAGGTCCCCTTGGAGCCTTCTCTTCTCCACACTGAACAACCCCAACTCTCTCAGTCTGTCCTCATAGGAGAGGTGCTCCAGCCTCTGATCATCCTGGTGGCCCTTCTTTGGACACCTTCCAGCACGTCCAGATCTTTCTTGTCCTAGGGGCTCCAGAATTGGACACAGAGCTCCAGGTGGGGTCTCACAAGGGTGGAGTAGAGTGGGAGAATCCCCTCCCTTGACCTGCATCAAAGAGTCCCCTTCTTCAGGCACAATGAACTTCCAATATGCATTGGAAATACAGAGGAGGAGGACACTGATCAACTCAGGTGCTTGTATGTTTACTACCTTTCCAGGAAGGGAACCTATTGGGGTTTTGGTGTTTGAGGTTGAACATTTCAGGCTAAACCATGTGCTTCTACAAGTTTTATGAGACCAGCAACAGCCTCCTGAGCACTAGAAAAGTTTTTCTGGCACCTTGACTTATTCAGGCTTCTCAGGCAACTTTTTTGCTATCCATGCTCTGCTTCTTTCCTCTCCTTGACTAATGAACTAATAAACCTGGTATTAAAGCAATGATTCCAACGTACTCTGGTGAGATCTATGCCTCAAAAAGGAACAGTGTTCAGGAAAAACAGGCTTAAAGAAATGCTCAGGAAGGATGCATCTATTTGGGCTAATTCAGCAAGTGCAAGAGTGATAACTCCATACCAGGAGTCTGCTGAGTCTTGCTTAATGCATCTCTCTCCCTTTAGCAAGGGTTTGCTGCTGTTGGCTGTGAGGCTTCTGGTGAGGTTGATGTATGGGATTGGGCTTTTCTGTCAGCTGAGGGCACAGAGAGAGCAAGTTTCTGCTGCTCTGTCAAGGAGTAACAAGAGATTCCTGCAGGAACATGGGGGAGAAAGTTGCACAAGAGGTCCAGAGTCCATCACAACTAAGAGTTGGCAAAAATGGACAGAATGCACATAACACTTTAGAAGGACAATGTGGCCAAAGTGTTTCAGGGTGTCCTTTGAGAGCACATAGAGATCCACAACCAACAACATCATCTTAGAAAAATCCAGCTTCTAGTCTTGCCTAATCCAGCCCTATTCTATTCACCTTTAATCCAGCCCTATTTTATTCACCCCTGATCCCTCCCTTGGTTATAAACAGGATCTAAGCAACAGTTTATGGAAAAACACCTACTCTTGAGAGATCTGCATCTGGTCATGTGAATGTCACCATGGGACATCCATTTTCTCACCACAGCCACACTTTTAGGTGTTTCTTTAATGGTCTGTAGACCAGGCTGCATGACCAGCAAAGGGCAGCTCCAATGGTTCCTCAGAAATCAACGTTGTCATCCACACTTATGGCAAACACATCAGAACCAGCCAGAGAATATGGACACGTTGTTCATGGGATGTCTACAGAGGAATCCCATTGATGGGACATAGACCCCATGAGCACAGGGCCACCTCAGAGGACTCCTCTTTCAGGGAGGTGCAGACAGAGGCATGGACACATCAACCTCTGCTGGCTTCTACCCATGCACCTGATGGAGAAAAGGATGCTGGCATCCTAAAATCCTGACTATTCTCCCAGATAAATGACAAATGAGGTGTCAGGGGGAAGAAAAGCACAAACCCCTGCCTGCAATGGCAATAAATGGAAGAGAAGGGAGAATGAGAATGACTTGGGACCTCACCCAGGCAAGGAAATAGAGATGTCTTGGCTTTAGCTTGAAGCAAGATTAACACGTGAACTTTTGGTGGCCCTCACTGGTGCAGTTAGAGGAGAAATTATGGGATCACAGGATAATTCAGGTTTGAAGGAGCCCCAGGAGAGCCTCTCCACCTAGGCCATTCCATGGCAGGACCAGCTATGAGGTCAGACCAGGTTCCTCAGGGATTTAGCCACATTTTGCATTGGAAAAAAAATACATCAAACTATTCACATTAAAATTTGCATTTCTCTACAACACCCAGGTGAGACTTCAGAGTCTTTGTGCCTCAAGTGTGTTGTTTGGTAGCCTCAATACAAAGAGGAACAGAAGATTTCAACACAGCGAAAGAAATGACAACCAGAGGAGACACATTGGGTAGATGGATGGTGAACAGAGTGGTGGGGAAATAGAGTTTTCTACCATTCTCTTGTATAAAGGAGCAATTCAAAGTATTAAAGATTACTTGAAGAAGATGAGCTGGCAAAGTGCAGAGGGCATAAACTAATACTGGCTTTGGCATTGGGCTCTAAAATGTGACATCCATTGTTAATGCTGTTAACATTGGGATTTTTCAGCCTAATTTCTGAGAGGATATGGGAGGATGTTACTGTCAAGGCTAATTATAAAGAATCAGACACTTTTTGGTAAACAGGAGGGAGCACAAACTTCCCTTGCTGTGAAATGTGGATTTCAATCACCTTCTTGTTACCTCTATAGGGTTTTTTCAATGCACTTGGTTCACCCTCCTCTTTCCTGAGCTGTTCAGAGAGGTCTGATCCCTCTCCAATCAGTGGGGTCTCAATGGGATGCTCCAGAGCTTTCCTGCATGAGCTTTTATCTATTCATTACATAAGATCATCCTATTATTCTCTACACCTGGATTGGGAAAAACTTTAATTTCCCTACCAGAAACAAATAAAAAAGAAATCACTGCACTCAAACCAGGAAGGCAAGAAGTCAAATCTGCAGGAACAAGCTCTGGAGAGCATCTTGGCTGGTTCATGAGCTATTGATCTACATTGCTAATAATCAGAGAACTAGAGAGTGAACCTAAGTTATAGTTGAAGTGGTAATCCCCCTCTGGGGCAGCAAAATCACATCCCCAAAAATAGCTGTAACCATGAGACACATGATGTCTGTGCTACCAGAAATAGGAGCAAGATTTTACCTTGATTGAGGCAGCCATCAGCTGGCAACAACGAGGCAAAAGTGCAGTAAATGGGGGAGGAAAGCACCACATCCTTTTAATTTAAAGGAAATATTAACACTTAAGCAAGAGGGTTTGCAGAAGCTGGACCTTATTTCATCACAAGCACTGGAGATGTCTCTCCAGCTCTCTACCTTATCAATGGACATTGATAGTCAATATATGAACCTTCCACTCAGCTCAGTTTCTGTGGAGATATATATATAAATATATATATGGAGATATGCCTGCCTAAAAGTCAGATTAGTAGCCAATAATGTGTGTGTCAGCAGCATTTTCTCCTTCTGCAGAGGGAATCCTTCACTTTTACTAGGTGCTAAAGTCCATCCCTATTCAGAAAAGCTTTTAAGACACACGTAAGTGATTTGCTGAATCAAGGTTTTCATTATTGGCTTCTTCCTGCAAAGGGAGAGTGCATGAAGAAAAAGGGTTAGGGCAGGACTCTTGGCTAAGGCATGGGAAATCAAAGTCAGAAAAGAAAACTTATCTCTGGAAACTCCTCTGATTTAGTTAAAAGCATCTCACTCCACAGTATCATCATGAGGTGACACCTGAGACATAAGGAATGTCTAGGGCTAAAAGAAAATATGATGTATTCCTGAAAAATGCTACATATTCCTGAAAAATGCTACATATTCCTGAATCCTCTCTGTCTTCAAAGTTGTACACATACCCCTGATGAAATACTGATTGCAAAAATATACAAGATCTGATCCTTTCCCAAAGAAGAGGAAGAAATAACAATTTTAGCCAGTAAATAAGAAAAAGTTTGGACTTTTGCAAGCAGTCCCAGCAAAAAATGATGTGTGAGCAGAAAGAAGACAACAAAAGAATTTTCACAATGTATTACCTGGTGGTATTTCATCTCTTGCCTCTGTGTTTGGATGTATTGGGTTTATGGGCCAGATGGATGTACACTGATACAACAGGAGCATCTAATAAAGAGCAGAAATAGAGCAGGAAACACACAAGAACTCTGTGGGTGCATGTGGGGTTTGTGTTTGCTATTTTAGCTTGTAACTGCCACCTAAACCATCCTCCAGGTTGTCATTCTTGGGCTGAGCAGGGAAAGGATCCACACTCCTCAACCACTGGCTCTGGTTTGGTTGAACATCACCATAGCATGTGAGGCTAGCAGAACTGCCCAGCCATGGAGCACCTCACTTGGATCTCCCCTGGGTCCCCCTTTTAACCCTCAAATGTAATTTTATATTTGTTTTCTCTGTGTAAGGTGGCAGGTATCATGAGGGACTTGTGTCATGGCTTGTTGGAGCAATTCTCTTCTAACATGATGGTGGAACTCCTCTAGCATGTTGATGTTCTGGGCACTAGGACATGATCAAAAAAGATGTACAGAGGAAAACAGCTGGTGCTGGGGACCTAATATCCTAAGTATTCATGAAGTTTTACTTCACACTAGCTCCAGCCTGTTCCTATGGACTGAATATCTCTTACTGGTCAAAGTCCATGAGGTGGATGCTTGTAATACGTCTTATAATGGAGTTTCATCCCATGTGAGTGGTGCTCTGAAGAGTGGACTAAAATACAATATCTGAGCACAACTGTGTGATTCCCACCAAACCATGAGCTCAAGTTGACCAAGGAGGCCAAGAGCATCCTGGATGTGTCAGAAATAGTGTGGCCAGCAGGACTAGGGGAGTGGTTGTCTCCCTGGACTCAGCACTGGTGAGGCCACACCTTTGAATCCTGGCTTCAGTTTTGTGTCCTCACTCCAAGAAGGCCATTGAGGGGCTGGAGCATGTCCAGAGAAGGGAAATAAAGCTAGTGAAGGGTCTAGAGCACAAGTCTTGTGAGGAGCAGCTGAAGGACCTGGGGTTGTTGAGCCTGGAGAAAAGGAAGCTCAGGGGAGATCTTGCTTTCTACAACTCCCTGATAGGAGGTTGTAATGAAATGGGGGTTGATCTCTTCACCCAAGGAACAAGCAATAGCATAAGAGGAAATGGCCTCAAGTTGTCCAGGGGAGGTTTAGATTGAGTATTAGGAAAAATTTCTTCCCTGAACGGGTTATCAAGCCCTGGATCACACTGTCCAGGGAAGATGTGGACTCCCCATCCCTGGAGGGATTTAGAAGATGCTTAAGGACACGGTTTAGTGTTAGGCTTGACAATGCTGAGTTATTGGTTAGACTCAATGATCTTTAAGAGCTTTTCCTACTTAAACGATGCTCTGATTCCAAAACTGCCTCTCTCATAGAAGCCAAAACATTTGCATAGACACATCTTAGGCAGTCCTGTTCCACAAAGAAGCCTGGAAGTTAACTAGCACATGTTTGTAACAACAGGACAAGGAATAAAGGTTTTAAGCTGGGAAAGGAGAGATTTAGAGTGGATATTAGAAAAAAGTTCTTTAATCTGAGGGTGAGAGATGAGTGGAATGGGCTGCTCAGAGAGGGGGTGGAGGCCCCATCCCTGGAGTCCTTCAAGGTCAGGACAGAGATGTCCCTGCTGGTGTAGGGAGGTTGGACCAGATGCCCTCTAGAGGTCCCTTCCAGCCTCAAACATTCTATGATTCTATGTTTAATGATGATGCTTGAGAGAGATTCATCTGGAGTGAGTCAAAACGACACTGAAACCACCAAATCAGCACTGGCCCATTCAGGGCAGAGCCTCTGAAACTCCAATTAATAAAACATTTCAGAGCTGACTGGGATGACACTGACAGCTTGAAGGCAACATCTCAAGGATGTGCAGATCACCTCTGGAGAGTTTTGAAGTGAAAGCAAACAGTTGTAGGTTGGAGCAATGCCTAAGTTGTGGAGGCCACGAGGGGACAGAGCAGGGAGGACTGTGCCAATCAATATGCAATGAAAATGGTCACAGCAGGAGTCTGCTGGGAGAGACCTTTTTTGTTCTCCAGACTTGCTAAGGCTTCTCTGCATCTTCAAAGAGCCCAGCTGTTATTTTCACATATCCCTCATTTTGCCCTCAGGCTTGCACTGCTTCCCACAGATTTTACCCTTAATTTGCCTTCCTCCTCCTCTTCCCTCAATGTTCAGTGAAGACTAAGGAAATTTTGGTGATCAAATCATCAAATCAATAGGGCTGCAGCTCTAGGAGGACATGGAAAATGCCTGTTCTCAGGCATGGCAACTGCAGCTATGTATTTCATTGCATCTACAGCATTAAGTCCCCTTACCCTGCATCAAAACTGCTTCTGGAGAACATGTTAACTCTCAAACTGTGTCAATATTTAGGCAAGAACTGGCTGATCTGGGTTAAAAGTGTGCCAGGATGCAATACTATGATTCTATGATATACTTTAATAATATAAAAGTGTAATGAGTCAGTTCTAGTGTTCTTAGTGCTGTTTACTAATTTACTAGTGTAGAAACTATCTTGAAATTTTTCCTCAACACTTATAATCTCTGAATTGGACCCATCCACTTTTTACACATTTCTTCTGTTTGGCTTTGGTACAACACCAAGATCCTACGTATGGCCTGCTGCAGTAGGAGAAAAGAACTAAAAAAGAAGAGAAATAATTGAAAATGGAGCACTGAAGTGGCTGAAAACCCAGGGAGACTGACTTGTGTTGAGGAGGATAACTGGTAGCATCTGAGATGTTTAAAAGCCAAAGGGGAAGAAGAATTATTTGCAGGGTCCAGTAGAGTTTCAGTAGGTGCAAAGAGCTGAGAAGGAGAAACAGATCTTCAGCAAGAACAGAGGGAAGCACTTCATCAACACTGAGGTCTGCTGGACCGTGAAATAGTCTCCTGAATTAAACGGTGGCAGCCCTACAGCTCGGGTCAGTTTAAATTAGACTGGCCAAAATACTCCAGCAGATTCTTTTAGGAACAACTCAATACAGAGTCCCAGGGATGGCCACGACAACCTCAGAGGCAGTTCTGCTCCTCATGATAATGAGACCCCACCACGCTGCCATGAAAAGTCACTCACACAGCTCCAGATCTTTTATGGTGCTTGTCATGATATCGTGTTATTTCTACATTACCCCGAGTCAAAAAGTCTCTGTGAAGAGGCAGGCAGAGCCCTCATCAGTCAAAACCCTGGACTACTGAAGGTGATGAAAGATACCGAATAGCTTGCATTAAACCTTCTAAACCTCTAGCATCAGTGAGGGATTTGACTGAAAACACCCTTCAGCAAGAAATGATCCATAGTGAGGAGTGAACGAGGAGCATGTTTGAACTAACAAACACACCCCGACAGACTCTGTGGGGTTGGGTTTTTTTGCTTTATTTTTATTGTATTGCATTTTCTGTCTGCTTACAAACTCCTGACTGACAGGAGTGGAGGCTGGCATCTATCACTTCTCTTCAAAACACATAGGGGAAGGAACATCAACACTTCTCACCACCAACAGAAGGAAAAACCTTTCCTAAAATTAAAAGCAATTCCCCCACACCTTTGCCACACCCTGCCCACCTCTCCTCCTCTTTTGCCAAGAGAAGCATCAACTAAAGTGAAGCTCTGTTGATGTGTTTTGATTCCTTCAGGGTATCCTCAACTGAGGATTAGGAGCTGGGTGGAGGTATTTCCACCACACACTCACTTGGCAAAATTTAGCAAAGCATCACCAGACATGCTCTGATGACCATATATTGCTGGAGAAAACTCCACCTTCCTACACCTGCCAACACCTGAGTGCTGTATAAATAAGAAAGAAAGAAATGGAAACCTGTGGAAATACCCTAAGGAGCAGAGAGGATCCTTCTTGCTACTTTCTGTGTCTTCTGACCAAAATGAGTAAGAAACATGCTAAACAATTTATTCTCCCAATTCCCTGTGAGATGTAAGAAGAAGCTTTCAACCTTATTTTATAGGTAGGTGACTTAAGATCAGTGTGATCACTGCCAGGGTACATAAGGAGTTGACACTTGAGCTAATTTCTCCAAGTGCTTTCCTAGCACCCTTCCACTGGGGGACTCTCCATGATCTGCCACTGATGGTCTCCAGTTTGCAATGTCTCTCCACCATAATCATTAAATTGTGTTTCCACCTTGTGATCTGACTACTGAGCAATTTGGTAACTGCAATTACCTGTGTAAACTGACTGGCATCTGCTGCTTTCCAGGGCTGAGAGGTGATGTGGTTAGTCCTGGGCTTCCTACCTCCATGGATCATGTTATTGCTGCTGCTCCTCTTGTAGGGATGGAGAGAAAAAGGGGTCTAGGAGATCAGGATCAATGAAGTGAACCTTGTTATTTCAGGGGCAACTGTTCCAAACACCATGAGCAAGCCCTGCTCTCCAAACCTGCCCTTTCCCTGGTAGACTTCTGCCTTGGCTATTTACCAGTCTTCATGGTAGCTTTTTAAGCTGGGAAAGGAGAGATTTAGAGTGGATATTAGAAAAAAATTCTTTAATCTGAGGGTGATAGATGAGTGGAATGGGCTGCTCAGAGAGGGGGTGGAGGCCCCATCCCTGGAGTCCTTCAAGGTCAGGCTTGCTGGGGCTCTGAGCAGCCTGCCCTAGGTAGAGATGTCTCTGCTGGTGTAGGGAGGTTGGACCAGATGACCTCTAGAGGTCCCTTCCAGCCTCAAACATTCTATGATTCTATAGTAGGAGAATGCTCACCCCTGTGTTAGCAACCTGGGAAGGACAGGAGTGGGATGAGAGATTGATACAAGAAAGGAAAGGAGGTTGTGGAGGAGGTGGGATGACCTGGTGGTGACTCCAAGGTGACTACCCCTGGTGGTGGGGTCAAGGAGAGGTTCATCTCATCTTCCTTTCTCATCACCTCTGAAGAAGTTGTCTGCATAGGGAGGCTTTTTGAATCAATATGGCATTTAGTATCTTTTTTTATAGGTCTTTCCAGCCACTGGGTGAAATTTTGAAGCTCTCCATTCAATTATTATCCATTTCTTCTCCAAGTTTTATCCCCTTCCATTTCTCACATGGCCACAGGTGCCAATGCAAGGCCCAGGATGCTAAATTATATATATTTGCTCTGACAGACCTTGTGCCAGCTCTGAGCACTGACAATGCACATTACAGTTCAGCTCATGTATTTCTGATGGCACATTTTACAGTGCTATATATAAAGTTGTTATGGCATCTATTATTCACTGCCAATACAGTTCAAGTTAAAATAGGTTTTATATAACAGTTCAAAGCCATATTTTAAGAAATAACACTTGTGTCAAGGCTGCTGTGTCCTACCAGATTTTGACATTTCCAAGCAATAAAGATCTTTATCCAAAATGTAAGGTTCTGGCGAGACATCTCCTTTGCAGACTTCTCTATTTTTAATCCTTCAAGCAAGAGCAAAAGCAGCACATTTAAATAAAATGAACAGCCAGCTGAACTCTTGACATGGCTGTTATCTTCCTAGGTGGAAAGTGTGAAGGCTGAAGAGTGCCTCGAGGGATGCTCATGACAGAGAACAATGTCCCATTAACCTGAACCTCTGAAGAGGTTCTGGAGATGTGGGAAACACACAAGTAGGAAAGAGTCATTGGAACATTAAGATGATGTCTATTATGGGCACCATTTTATATCTGTTTTTCAGGACACGAGGCGGGAAGAGAATTTATCTCCTAATTTCTCTAGCAGCAAAAGAAAGATTTTATAACTCTTCTTGCAAAAAGGGCAGATTCAACGTCTCTTAAAAATACAAATATAATAAAAAAGACCCACTATTGATACCAGCACCATAAGGTTCCTCAAAGTCGTGTGCTAATCACTGTGGTCTAGAAGATGGGATGTTCTGCAATGCTCTTTGACCTCTTCTGTGCTGCTTAAAATCAACGTATTTCTGGTGCTAGATATGCAGAAAAATAGAAATCCCAGTAAGACCAATCTACTTGCATAAAATATATTCTGTACAGCTCTATTCTTCACTCAAAGAGCAAAGAGAACAAATGTTATACATCAATTGGGCAATAGATTTAGTTTATTAGTTGTGTTTGGCAGTTAGGAATAATTGTTCTCTTTTAACCTTCTTGGTTACTTAATGATTTTGAAAACATATTGCAAAAAAAATTGTAAGTCTCTTTTCTGTATACTCACAACTTCAAGGAAGTTTTAATGTGCAAGAAGAGTCCTTTCACAAGAAATATGTTCATGTGGGTCAACAAACAGAAAAACAAACCCCAGCAAAAAATGATTTAAAATCACCATCTGCTTCTTCAAATACAGCTGGGGAGAGGCACAACCGAGTCCAAAAATCCATTTCATCCTCATTATATTTCTTTCAAAAGAGATGTGAAATAAAATACTGTTGGTCCTAAATGTTTTCCTCTTGAGGAGAAATGTTTAAGCTGTGTTGGAAATAATGTTTGTGGGATGAAGTCCTCCTTGGAGGATGAATATGGATCTTGGATAGCAAAAGAAAATGGATGGAGGAGATGGGGGAAAAAATAGGATGTTCTATGGAGGTAGAAGGCTGAACAACAGTAACTGCTTAAGTTAGTAAGTTATTAACTGCATAAGTTGAATAAGTTATTCAGAAGTAAAGTTATATTATGCAGAAAGCTCTCCAGGACCTACCAAACCAGATACCTGCACAATATGTGAGTGTTGCATTTGTTCTAGAAGTTATGTAGGGCTGGGACTGGATTCATTTAACTCACCTCAAGTATCTCACCATGGCCACGTGGTTCAGTACAGAGACAGCAGACTGTGGTACAGAAATGGGATTTAACCAACAAAATAAGGATCTCTCTGAGGAGACATGATTGCACCTCTTGATCAGGGGAATGGAGCATCTCTCTTATGAGGACAGACTGAGAGAGTTGGGGCTGTTCAGCCTGGAGAAGAGAAGGCTCCAGGGGGACCTTATAATGACCTTCCAGTACCTGAAGGGGCTACGTAAAGGCAGGGGAAGGTCTGTTCAAAAGGGTTTGTAATGATAAGACCAGGAGTGATGGTTTTAAGCTAGGAAAGGAGAGATTTAGACTGGATATTAGAAAAAAGTTCTTTAATCTGAGGGTGAGAGATGAGTGGAATGGGCTGCCCAGAGAGGGGGTGGAGGCCCCATCCCTGGAGTCCTTCAAGGTCAGGCTGGATGGGGCTCTGAGCAGCCTGCCCTAGGTAGAGATGTCCCTGCTTGTGTAGGGAGGTTGGACCAGATGAGCTCTAGGAGGTCCCTTCCAGCCTCAAATATTCTATCTTCCAAAGTGCTTGAGACTGACTTGGGGTTTGTCATTCTCTTCTGCCTAATGGGCAAACACTACATGTGTTTGAGCAACCGGGTCTAGTAGAAGGTGCCCCTGCCCAGGGCAGGGGCATTGGAGCTAGGTGAACTTTAAGGTCCCTTCCAACCCAAACCATTCCATGATTCCATGAAATGTGGGTTTTTTACTGGGAAGGACAGGGGTCGACATAAAGATCCAAAGAAAAAGGCAGCGACTACGCTTCAAACAAAAGGATCACCACAATATCCACTGTGCCCACAACATTTCAGAAATACCTTTGCTACCACCCTTCTCGAAGTGCCAGAACATCCAAAAACGTGCATTTTCTTGCCACAACATTCCCTAGAGCTTGTCCTGACGGATGCAAAGAGATTCCTCAAGTACAAAAGCACAATTCACACTCAGTTTGAGAATATTCTTCAACAATTTCATCTCTGGTAACGCACCCAAGCCCACAAGGCTCAATCATCTCTATTCAGCAAACCATAACAGAAATTATACATACACTAACCTCGACCCACTCCTGTAAAGCTGTCAAAATGTCTTATTTAAAGTGTTGAATCATATGTAGCCATCACTGTTTGCAAACAGAGGTCAAACCTCAAAGCACCCAGTCTCCAGCAGGAACATCTCTCCTCTTTCTGCACTAACTCAATCACAACTCCTGCTCGACTGCAACCAAAATCTATTCTGATAAAATTAGCTCAATCCAATTAAAGGACAAAGTATAGTCCTTAATTAGATGTTCTGATTATTCTGAAGCCCTCTTTTTTTGGTTCATCCTGAGTTTAGGGCCTGTAAAAGCATACAAATTAGAAAGATCTAAAATGATCTGGTTTTACTCATTTATCTCTTAAATCTGAGTAACAAGAGCTTCCCAAAAGCATTAAAAGGGAAGTATAAAAGGAAAAATGTGGGATGTTTAACTTATTCAGACCTCTTTTTGTTCCCTTTTCCATATTTTATTTATAGCGCTTCTATAAAGAAAAAAAGGAATTAAAATAGTATGTCTTCTTTTAACTACATTAAGAAAGTCCAAATACTTTGATAAAGCAAAAATATTGAATTATTTGAAAAAGTTAACATGTTATTTCCTTTCACCCTCCTATTATTCTCTCTAATGGTAAAGCTGAATATTTTCTGCCTGGGACAAATTCCAGCTTTGAGTTTGCATGTACCAAGAAAGTTGTTTTTCTGCAGAACCAACCTCAGTTAAACTATTTCACTACAGACCCAGTTATGGAAGACTCACTGAGAAAGAAACAAACACATCAGCCCCTGAACATTAATTAATTCTTGTCATTTTCGTTACAGGTCATATGGATTTCTAATCCTTCCTTCTGCCACTGATTTCCATTTTTAGAAGCAGTTGATAATCTCTCCTGTTTCTAGTGATTCTCTACTGGCAGCAACGTAAATCAGCATTTCCTTCACGTTGAGCAACACAAGGAACCTGCCCTTCCAGCTCACAAACCCATGAGATAGGAGAAGGTTGCTGACCTCAATCTGTTGAATGGCCTCTTCCCGTTGACGAATGGCCTCCAGATCCTCCTCTGTGATTTCTGAGAGCAAGGCTTGGTCCTGGCTCTGGTTCTGCCACATGCCATCTCCTCCGTTAAAGATCTTCTCGTCGTCAGGTAGGTCAGAGAAGGGAGTCCTAGGGCTCTGCTGAGATGGGAGAAGAGAAAGGAAGGAAAAGAAGTGTAAATGTTGTCCAGTTTAACACAGCTTTGTAGGGGAAAAGAAAATATTAACCACAGAATCACAGAATGCCGAGGATTGGAAGGAACCTCCAAAGATCATCTAGTCCAACCCCCCACCAGAGCAGGATCACCTAGAGCAGGTCACACAGGAACACGTCCAGGGGGGTTTAAACATCTCCAGAGAAGGAGACTCCACAACCTCCCTGGGCAGCCTGGGCCAGGCTCTGTCACCCTCACCAGGAAGAAGTTTCTCCTCATATTTATGTGGATCCTCCTCTGTTCCAGCTCACGCCCATTGCCCCTTGTCCTATCACTGGATGTCCCTGAGCAGAGCCTGGCTCCATCCTCCGTACACTCCCCCTTTACATATTTATAACCATTAATGAGGTCACCCCTCAGTCTCCTCGTTTCCAAGCTCTCTCAGCTTTTCCTCACCAGGGAGATGTTCCACTATAAATTGCATAAACGGTGGCAAAAAGGTGACGAGGAGAAGAGAAAGTGCTATGAGAGGAAACATCAAATCTTGAAGAAAGCGTTTGGACCCGAAGCCAGATCTGAGCTACATTTGAGCCCCAGAAAACAAGTTCAATTTTCCAGCAGTTCTGAGAGAATAAAACATTTCCGTGCATTTGAAACATGACACATTCACCTTGTTGGTTTTCCTGTAGATTCTTCTGGAATTAGATACTCTATTTGCCTTGATTTTATGACCAAACTTGCAACATTCAACATAACAAAGGATGTTATCTTGTCTATTTACGAGACAAACTAAATACAGCTTAAAAAAAGGGGAAAATCAATATAGTCATCATCAGTTTGAGCAACTCACAGTTTCACAATGTTCATTCTACGGGGCTGACCTGGTTTTGGTGACGTGTCAGGTACCATTTTCTAGGTAGCTTGGTGTTCATGTGTTCAGATCCAGATTTTAAGAGTTTGCTCATGATCCAGCTGCATCTACTGCAGGGAGGGGCAGAGATTTAACAAGATCTTCTCCTCCCAGCCTTTAGCTTTTGTGCCTATAGAGATGTTGGCTTCAGTCTAGGCTGCAATCAGAGAATGTTTTAGGCTGGAAGGGCCCTCTAGAGCTCATCTGGTCCAACCTCCCTACACCAGCAGGGACATCTCTACCTAGGGCAGGCTGCTCAGAGCCCCAGCAAGCCTGAACTGACATGAACTGAATGAACTGACTCAATTTGGAGAATCAGGAGGTTGAGCTCCAGTTCTAAACTAACAGGTACTGCTGAAGACTCCAATTCTACAACTTCATGAGCATTTCACTTCAAACAATGCACATGCTCCTTTAAACTGGCCTTAGGCTGAGCTTTGACTCCTAATTGAAGCTACAATAAGAAAACAATCCAAGTGCTTTCAATACACTGAGGTTGAAAGAAGAAATGGCAGTTGCTCCAGAACCCTCTTGATCTGAATGTCCCCAAAGTCACAGAAAACAAGCACAAGAATTCAGGGGGATGCTCAGTTCTCTAAATCTGGGCTTATCTGAAGCACAAACATCAGGGCTTTTCAAGTTGTGCTTAAGAAATCAAGACCTTTGCTGTCTTGCTGTTTCCAAAGACATTAAATGCTTTGAATTCCCACAGAGTGAATAGGAAACAAGGTTGTTGGGCAGCTTGTTGGAGAACTGGAAGGACTTGAGTGGAAGTTGCAGTGGAAAAAAAAAAGTCACTTATATTGTGTTTTATTTCTTGTTTGTTTGCTTTAAGATCTGCCTTGGAGGAACTGTGAAGGAGGCCAGAGAAAATGGGCAATATTTAACTCTTGCAATCACATTTAGACACTCTAGTTGGCCAGATTTTGAAGGATATGTTTATTTAACTCTTTAATTCTTCTTTAATTCTCTAAGCATTTCTGCATGTACAAACTAAAGAGTTTTTGCAGTTGCCAAACCCTAGATTTTGCCTTAGGAAATTAATTTGTTATTATTATCACCATCATCTAGTTGCAGACAAGGAAGATTACACTATGTGATGAAGGAAGTAGAGGCATGCAGAAAAAATCAGCAGCAAACAGCCAAGTATCTTTCAAAAATATCAACAGAAGATTAAAATCTTTCACATTAATGTCTTTGTTTCACTTTCTGCTTCCCTGGGACCTGTTATCTACAGAGGAAGGGTGTGTAACGGGGAGAAAATCACCATTTAAAATTAGGTTAAAAATTCATTTACACTTTAAAAGACGCATTTTAATGGGATTAAGATACTCTGGGGGTGTTTTATTGACTAATTATTACGTGCCTTGGACACTAACTTACCTGGTAGAGTGTTTCAGTGCCAGAAGCATGTATTAATGGACTCAAGAAAAAAAATCCTTCTAATATTCTATTCTAATGTTTCAGTTATAGGGACAGATTTGTGCTCTCATCTTCACTAGTTCTACTGCACAACATCAAGGCTGGAAGAGCTCAAGTATCTGCCTTATGGAGATGTAGGAAAAGAGTGATGTAATTAAATCATAGAATCATCAGAGTTGGAAGGGACCTTCAAGATCATCCAGTTCCAACCCCCCTGCCATGGGCAGGGACACCTCCCACTACAGCAGTTGCTCACAGCCCCAGCCAGCCTGGCCTTCAACATCTCCAGGGATGGGGCTTTCAGCACCTCTCTGGGCAACCTGGGCCAGTGTCTCCCCATCCTCCTGGGGAAGAACTTCTTCCTAACGTCTCATCTCAATCTCCCCACCTCTAGTTTTGACCCATTCCCCCACTCCTACCACTACCCCACATCCTAAAAAGTCGCTCCCCAGCTTTCTTGTAGCCCCCTTAAGACACTGGAAGGCCACCAGAAGGTTCCCTCAGAGCCTTCTCTTCTCCAGTCTGAACAACCCCAACTCTCTCAGTCTATCCTCGATTGCAAATTCTTGTGCTCCAGTCACAGCAGGGACACTGTACCATGGACCAACGTGCATATGAATGGAGATTTAAAGCCATCTTTTCCTATACAGATCCACATTTCAGTGGAAGATACCAAATCTAAAAGTTTCCAAACGTTTCCTGCTCTGTTCTGGAAGCACAGGATTAACAGGAGAGCCAGCAACCAACTCTCCCAATTATATCAGCCCATGTAATACCACAGTTGCATCACAAATGGGCTTGATCTTGGCCCGTGTCAACGTTATTAGTCATCCCTTGTTGGTCCTAGTGTCTGTAAATAACCTCCCCCCAAATAATCCAGCCAGCGTAATGCGAGTGATGCTGCTCAGTCATCTCTTACAAAAGCTGCCTATTCATGTGTTTAAATAGATAATGGTCTAGACACAGATGTTTTTCCTCTAAACAAAGCAGTGGCTTAAGTTAATTTCCGAGCTGCTGAAGGCAATTATGGGAGTTTGCATCCTTAACATCTTTCGAGAAAATCCAACCATGGCTGCTCAATGAGTAAATCAGGAACCAACGGGATGCAGAAGGGGCTGAAATTCCCTTCCAGACATCAGAAAGGCTCCATAGTATCATTAAATATAGTCACCACGACCTGCTCTCAGGGTATGGATGGTGGCTGGCTGTGCTAACAAATTAAAAGTGATTTTGTGGTTGATCCTACAGAGCCCCTCATTTCTCTGATAAAATGAACAACCCCTGGATTCCAAAGAGCGGAGAAATCTAATGACTTTAATACTGCATATAGCTTGTTTTATCAGTGGTCTTTGTTCCCTTCTGAGTTGTGTTCATTGCCATATCTGACAAAATACTTTATTTATAGCAAGAAAAGTTATGATGGAGGGCACTCACTGAGCCTCCACAGATAAAGCTCCTTTTGATAACGCACTGGAAGGGGCCATAACTCCCTAGACAAGCATTTCCGCATTAAATTTGATTTAGTGTCAAATTTTATGCCCCGTGAATCTCCGTGTAATTTTCTGTTGGATTTCCTTTCATAAATTGTTAATTGGATGTGTTTGAAGTCGTTCTTTTGTTGGATTTTGCCCGTGGCAGATTTTTGTCAAGATGTATCTATAAACCAAATCCTGCC
>VYZX01020784.1:88942-103310 GCA_013401335.1 Brachypteracias leptosomus | reverse complement strand
TGTTTTGAAATATCAGTAACCATGGACAAGAATATACCTTTTCAGCCAAGCTTTTAATTATTTTTCCCCAAGTGAAGAAAGGAGCAATAAAAGTTTCCTATCCAGATGCATTATTTTAGCTAGGTTGAATCTTGAAAGACAACACTATTTCCTTTCACAATCAAGTGACCTATCTGAATGACTATGGATAACGGGATTTGCTGCAGTTACCTTATCATTTATCATACTTTTGTATTTCCTAGCAACACAAAAAAGTTGAAAGAGTTCTGGTTTTGGAAGCTCCACTAGAATTGTATTTATGATACACACTGTTTCTGCCTTGGTCTTCATCTCTGCTTGCCATTATACTATTGAGGAGCAAGACAAGGCCTTAAGGAAGCATGATGAGATGCCACACTTGCCAGGCCCTCCTGTAACTCTGCAAAACATGACACACACTCACTCTGCAGTGTCTTCATTCCTCCTCCACCTTCATTTCACTTCACAACTCATTGACCCACACAACACCACTCTCATTTCTATGCTTCTGTGATGCAGCCCACACTAGAGACCAGCCAAGCTCATACTGTAACCTCTGGCAGCAGCTGCCCCAGCAGCTATTGCCATCCCATTTCTCAGCAAATTGCTACTATCATGAGTCAGAGCTGTAAGAAAATCTGTAGAACGAAAAAATTAGAGGGTGAGACACCAACACAAAGAGGTTTAACAAAGTAAAACAAAAAGCCAAAAAAAAAGGGTTTAATTAGGAGTACTCTGGTACACTGAGTGAGCTGAGAGCCAAGAGCTGCTCAGTTGTTGGTGTTACGTGCATCCATGCCCACGTTGGGGCAGGCAGATGATGGCTACTCAGCAACAAGGAGGAGCTCCAACAAACTGCAGGTTTTTACTGGCTTTTGCAGAGATTTTGCTGGCCAGCAAAGGCCCCTTTAGGTAGTGAGCATGCTAATGCTTAGTCTTACAGCTCATTAAATCCTAGCTGTTTTTTTGTGTGTTGGACAATAGATAGTTACTTATCCTTTTACACTGTGTTTCTGCTGCTTNTAAAATGATAAGGCCAACTAGAATACCAGTATGTGAAGAGCAATGTCACATTAGTAGAAAAGGAGGTCACATTTTTGGTGCACAGAACTCGTAAGGTTGCTAGGCATGTCCCTAAGAGACAACCTGGCTGGGTAGCAACTTGGGGGAGATACAAGAAGAAAACTTTGTAGCACCCAATAATTCATGTAAATAGCATTTTATTTAGCATGTCATGTTTTTCTCTAAGATGTGCATTTATTCTACTACCAGGTACTAAATTGAGTTACTCTAAGCTTGAATATGTTATTTAAATGAGATTTTTAAATCTTTCTAATCCATCGTTTCTTTTGATAAATTCATACTGAATGAGCTGTTCTTTCTCTTGATGTATTTAGAGAGAAAAACAGGTATAAATTCACAAATTAAGAAACTGAGGAAAAAAGGATTTTAAAATTGACAATTTCCTAGTTGAAGATTCCAGAAGCGTGCACCCTTTTCCTTCTTTTCCATTCTATCAGGATTTGTTCAGATGAGTTACATTTTTGACAGAAAAAATTGTTAATATGTTGTTATAACTTCTCCTTTAATTAAGGCATTATGTCAGAGTTGAGCAATGATCAGATTTTAGACTGCCTCGGATACAGAAAAAATTTTGAAGTATTGTGACAGAAACCTAAGTAACATTTAAAAACTCTGAATCATGCCCACCTTTTTTATTCTCAAAGAATTATAAGATTAAAATTGAGCAATCTTCACTTGGCATACAACAAAAAAAAAATCATAAATGGAACATTTTTCAAGGCCCTTTCTGCTACAGGGTATAAAGATAATTATCCCATGGACATGCCTCTTCCTTTGCATATTTTAAAGGCTGACCAGCTGAGATATCAGTAATATTGCAAGAAAAAAAAAATCAGACTCCTGTTACACACCTACAAGTAATTATCATTTTGCTATATTATGCATAATATTATGAAAAGGGCAACAACTGAAACCAAATATTTATTCTTCTTTCTGTGAGGCTGCGTTCAGACTGGTTTCTCTCTCAGTTAATGCTAGCATTATCAGCTGCAAAGAATAACATGCTCCTAAAGTTCAAAACATTTGGTCACACTCTACCTCTTATATTACCAGATATTTCTAAGGCACTTTCACTTTCTTCTTGAAAGTAATCAAATAAATATATAGGGATGAAAAAGCATTAAAAACATTTGATATTGTTGTTTTGAAATATCAGTAACCATGGACAAGAATATACCTTTTCAGCCAAGCTTTTAATTATTTTTCCCCAAGTGAAGAAAGGAGCAATAAAAGTTTCCTATCCAGATGCATTATTTTAGCTAGGTTGAATCTTGAAAGACAACACTATTTCCTTTCACAATCAAGTGACCTATCTGAATGACTATGGATAACGGGATTTGCTGCAGTTACCTTATCATTTATCATACTTTTGTATTTCCTAGCAACACAAAAAAGTTGAAAGAGTTCTGGTTTTGGAAGCTCCACTAGAATTGTATTTATGATACACACTGTTTCTGCCTTGGTCTTCATCTCTGCTTGCCATTATACTATTGAGGAGCAAGACAAGGCCTTAAGGAAGCATGATGAGATGCCACACTTGCCAGGCCCTCCTGTAACTCTGCAAAACATGACACACACTCACTCTGCAGTGTCTTCATTCCTCCTCCACCTTCATTTCACTTCACAACTCATTGACCCACACAACACCACTCTCATTTCTATGCTTCTGTGATGCAGCCCACACTAGAGACCAGCCAAGCTCATACTGTAACCTCTGGCAGCAGCTGCCCCAGCAGCTATTGCCATCCCATTTCTCAGCAAATTGCTACTATCATGAGTCAGAGCTGTAAGAAAATCTGTAGAACGAAAAAATTAGAGGGTGAGACACCAACACAAAGAGGTTTAACAAAGTAAAACAAAAAGCCAAAAAAAAAGGGTTTAATTAGGAGTACTCTGGTACACTGAGTGAGCTGAGAGCCAAGAGCTGCTCAGTTGTTGGTGTTACGTGCATCCATGCCCACGTTGGGGCAGGCAGATGATGGCTACTCAGCAACAAGGAGGAGCTCCAACAAACTGCAGGTTTTTACTGGCTTTTGCAGAGATTTTGCTGGCCAGCAAAGGCCCCTTTAGGTAGTGAGCATGCTAATGCTTAGTCTTACAGCTCATTAAATCCTAGCTGTTTTTTTGTGTGTTGGACAATAGATAGTTACTTATCCTTTTACACTGTGTTTCTGCTGCTTGCGGTTAGTCTGTGTAAAGCTAAAGGTGCCCAAATAAAAGAAGTAGTAACAATACTACAATGACGCTGATCTAGGTTTTAAGTGTTTGTGCACCACTGAGATGTGTGACAGTTCTGTGGGTCACATCCCACATGGGGTGTTTCCATCCTAGCCAGCCAGCAAAAGAAGGGGCCAACATTCAGCATTCCTGGCTCTGGCCTCAACTTGCCTCAGTGAGACAGAGGGCATGAGGTAAAGCCCCTGCTTTTCAGCAGGAGACGGCAAGTTGAAGGGAGGTGGTAAATTAAGTAGGTAAAATAATCCTACCTCATTCTGCAGCATCCCCAAACATCTCACAATCATTTCAAACATATTGACACCCCCCAACACTGAAAGTCCTCCATGTACCCTACACCATATTATCTTGAAAAACCTTACTGACCCTGCCAGCTCTCCCAGGGGCAACAAAATTCAATTTTGCCTACACTGCTGAGAAGACTTAAGCTGACTCTGATATGAATAATAAGCAATGATCCCATTGGACTAAGCATTGTACAGAGACATAACAATGAATTGGTCCCTGCCACAAAAGCTTACAAGCTAATTAATGGAAAAAATAGGTTTAGTCATATCTGTAAAACAATGTAAAGATGTAAACGGGAGTCCCGCGGTGAGTGGTCCACCATTGTACGAAGTGCTGCAAAACTTTTAGCCCAAAAAGGCAGGACTTGGACACATTCCTAAATTACCTTAAAAATACTCTCCTAAAGCTATCCAGAAGCAGGAAGAAGGGAAATGTGTGAAAAGGACATGTTGTAATTACAGATGTCTCTGTCTTACAGTCTGGTTTTTATTCCAGTTAACTCAGTCTGTTGTTCTTGCCCTAATCTTGGTATTTAAGTTGCTCCCTCATTCTTCCCCTTTGCTAAAAAATCAGCATGATCACAGTGAAGTATTCCTTCTTTATGACTTTTAACAACCTAATAGAAAGAGAATATAATCCAATACAGTGTTATATCCTCCCAGGCCTACAAACAGGTAGAAGTGCTAACTCTAAGCGGTGTGAACTGCACTTTTTATCTCCCTGATGCTACTATTATTAACTGTGTCACTGTCGATAATTTTAGCACAAACAAACAGAAAATTGACCTTATAGGCAAAAGACAACCTTACATCTTCCAAGACATGAAGAATCCATCTTCCTCAATGCTTCCTCAACCCCAGCAACTTTTTTTAATACTTCTTTAATGAACTCTTTGGCAAATCTGCAGCAGCATGAAACAAACTATTAAATTCAATGAAAGATAAACAGCTCAAGGTGCCACTAAGAAAAAGGATGTACGATGACACTTTAAACAGTGGCTTCCAGTCTAGGTGAAAATACCGACTCCAGTGTTATTCCCAGTGGTAAGGCATTTTAAATACAGTGGCACAAAGCCTCTAGGATTCATTTGCAGAAGGCTCCACAAGTGTTTTCTCAAGGGCTTACACCTATCTACCTGTACGGTTTACAGTGTGGGAAATTCCCAGGGCCATACCTAGCATCTCATTCCTTTTATTACAGATTCTGTATGGCTGCAGGCTCAAGAGTATCACTGCTATAAGCTTCAGGAGGCCTGAGGAAAAGCTCCTTGAATAAACCCCAGAAAAACCTCTCTCTAGACAAGAGAAGTGAGGCAGTTTGATTCACACACTTCTGGGGACCAAGAGGAGGAGTGAAACCCAACTGCACATCAAGAGTTCCACCAACAGATCTCTGCCTGCACTCAGCATCCAAAGCAAGCTTTTTGTGCTCTGTCCAGTAATTCTTAATTCTTGTTAATTCTTAGTTTATCCATCTTGTTGTCCCTCGGATAGTCTCTCTTTTTTCATACAAACTTTAAAATAGTATTAAAATCTCAGACAAACCAAGATGGCTTTCTGGAGAGCACAATTAAAATGTCAGATAATTAAAATAAATGCAATTGAAATGGAGTTATGTTGAATCAGTTTTAAACTGTAGTCTACACAACGTAAATCATACAGAGTGACCACAACACTACTCACAGAAGGTTGTGTGAAAGGCAGAAAATTAAGAGTGCCCATCTATTGTTTCTATCCATAAGGGAAACATTGTTTTTAATTTTTTATCTACATTAAAATGCAGATGCAAGGAGAAATGAGAATATTCATAGTATTCAACATATTTCAAAACTCTTTGTTACGTATTTGCTGTAGTTGGTTGAACAGACACACAGGATCATGCATCATAATGTTTCTAAGTGTTTCTGAAATCAGGCAGAATGGATGCCTGAATTTAGTGTCTACTTCACAGACATATGTTTTAAAAACTGAAAGCACCGTACTCTGAATTCTATTTCTGAAGTTACTATTTATCCTCTAACAGTATATTTTTAGGCTATTCAGAAACTCACAGACGATATTATTCTTATCTGACTCTTTCTCTTGTCCTATATATAAGTTGAGACAACTTTCAGCAAAACGCATAATTTACTATAAATTTATATAGAAACATATTCCAAAATTTTGGGGGAAATATGGAGGGAAATTCCTGCTACTTCTTTAGGTCTGGAGTCTTCTGAATTTGCTTTCTGTTCTCAGAATATTTTTTATTACCAGCGCTGAATTGTTTAAAATAACTGTTGTGGTGGAGAACAGTTTCTGTGCTTCCAAATACTTTCATCTCCTGTTTGTTTTCCAAAACTTTCAGGTTCTGTTCTATTAATTTTTCTCTGCCTGGATGCACAGCTAACTGCAACATAAATCATCTAAAGACGTGGATTTATCACATCTGGAAGATTCTCTTCAGTACTGTCTACAAGGTAAAACCTTTTCTTTTGCAGCCACCTGTATCTCACGTTTCCCATTTTTATTTGGCACATTTAAACAAAATGCAAAATATACTTTCTCCTTAGTCATGAAATAACCGCGACAGGATATGACAGCTGTGCAAAATGGAGAGAACGACCTTTAAAAGGTTCACAAAACAGGATACTGGGACTCTGAGACACTGCTACCACATATACTGCCAAGCGAGAGTCAATTAATCAAGATAGTATGGCAGGAAAAATGTTTTCTCAAATTTGTGACACAGAGCTGAGGCTGGTTTGTCACTGGGCACTATTAAAGGAGTCGTGTTCAATCCCTTCTTTCNNAGTCGTGTTCAATCCCTTCTTTCAGCCCTGATGTTGACACTGATGCATTCTGTAACCTTGTGGCAAATCACACAACCTCTGTGAACCCCACTTTTCACTGGCAAAACAAAAATAGTAGCAATAACTTGTCTTCCCAGGTTGTTATTATTAGTCTTAACTAATTAATATCTGTAAAATGCTGTGATCATCAAATGAAGCATTATTTATAAATGCAATTACTCTTATATCCCTGATAATGGATAAACAGGAAAGAAAATCAAAGAAGAGGGAAGAAAGCTTCATTGCCAATGCATCAGCTTTCTCCTGTTGCTCTCATTGGTCCTTCCTGCTTGAACCACTCTGCTTTTCAGTTTTTCCACTAGTGGAGAAAACTGTATCAACTTCATAAAACTGGCAGTATATTTGCACATGAAGTGACACACGATAACGTGCAATGGTCAAGTGGAAAGCTACGAATAGCTACTAAGTGCTAAGGTGAAAGAGAATCCAACCACAGGCAGTGCAACAAAACTTTATTCCTAATAATATCATAGCCAGGTGAAAAATATGTAGCTTAGATCCAAAGTCCTACAAGGTTTTCTCAGTCTGGGACTCCAGGACTAGCAGCATAACAGCAGAAGCAGCTCTGTTTTGTCCCACTGGATCATTTCAAAGAGCCCCTCCCACCACAGATACTCAAGTAGAAAAAGTAGAGAAAGTTGAAACGTGTGTTAAATATCAGAAAGTATAAAGTCTGACATTTATCTGGAAGTGTTTTTAATAATGGCTCCACTTCTTCACAAAGACTACTCTTAATAACACCTGCCTCCTCCTGTTATCCAGGGGAGGTGTTTCTATGACTCTAGTGTGAAAAGGGGGAAAATAAACAAATACATAAATTGAACAGGTCTGCATGTGCTGCTAAAGAAAATGGTTTCTGAATTAAAACAAATCTGACATGCATTTTAAGGCTTGCTCTGCCTAGATAGGTTTAAAATATAAGCAGCATTGCTAGTAAATAAGCAAGTAAACAGAGGAGGGCACGATGAGGAAAGGACCAAGTCAACACTCGCCTCAGAAAATGAGAGCCTACAATTAGGGAATAAGATAACGCCAGGAGGCTTATCCCCATTTCAGTCGCAGATGTGTCTATATGATTTATATGTGAAAAACAATATCAAAACAAACAAAATCAACACAGCCTTCACATTTACGGGGCTGTGAGTTTGTACTTTTCTTCAGTTACACAGTGATAATTAAGAGAAGACATTTGAAACACCCACTTCAAAACCTGAACATACTTAATATAGGGTAAGATAGCGCAGAACTTAGTAAAGATGTCAGCTCAGTCTAAAATCATAATTACTGTGTACAACTGGCTCCTGAGGGGTTTTCCCAGTAGAAATAATTGCATTACTTCAAGTTCCTTTTATTAAAAAAAATTACACATAGGCATAACATGTAATTTTGCAAACAAAAAATAGTGTTTTCCTTTTATTTCCAGATTTTATATTTCCCTGGCAAAATGCTGCAGACTGCAGGGAAAACAGTAGCGTTCAGCTTGGAGTAAACTTTAACACTTTGAATCAGATTATATTCAAATTAAACAGCTGCACAATTAATGATAGAATAAGCAAACTTCCTAATTACCTGAAGTATAACTTTAATTTTTTCTGATCATGTTATCTGTAACCCACCAGCTGGACTACTACATTCATTTCTGGCCCTCATCTTACCCAAAACAAAATGTTGGTTATTCTGAAGAGAAGAACAGCTACAAAAGTGTGATATATTCACAGACTGTAAACACAGTACAAGTTGTATGTTTTGTTTTTGAATTGAAAAATATTACCCAGCCTTCCACAGTGCGCATACCATTACCCCATAACTCTGATCAAACCTAAGATTCTTGGTGGAATAAGGTATTTTTACAAAAAATATCGGGTTGATTAAAGAATGATTCAAATAATGGAGAGGCTCATTCTTTCCTAAGTCAGTTGTTGCAAATGTAGGAGTGGGGCTCATTCTTCTGTGTTTCCTTTCTACAGTCTGGATTCACTCCAACTCACTGGATACCCCTATGGTCACTGGAGACCAAAGGCAAGAGTTGTCCCTAGCCCATATGAACACTCTTCATAAGTCAGCACTGTTTGGCACAATGGCTTTTTAGGTCCTTGAATGATATAATAAATCACAGTAAGCAAGTAAAAATGGCATTTATGGTATTTATAGTTGTCTTACATATGCTGAAAACACTGGTTCCTTTACTCAGTCTCTTCAACTCTGTATCCCTCACTTGTATCATGTTTGGCTTCCTTTAAAATGGAGGGAACAAAACCCCACGTTTCAATCTATTAGTTCCATTAGAATGAGATTTCCTTTTATTGGCAAAATCCGTTCTCATGGTTAAAAGTATATACTTACAGAGATCTACATCTACAAAATCATGTGCAACATATTAATACTGGATAACGATAAAAATAATTTTCTCATTTATCTGTTCATCACAGAGGCTCTTATCAAATGCTGCAAAAGCAACCTCAGTCTTTATAGATATTTCTTAAAATTTATAGTCTATGAGTTACAAATCAGCCTTGATCAACTAGAGGAGGGGAGGGGTTATAAAAAATCCACAAGAGCTTTACTTTAAAGACTTCATATCCAGTTTTTCCCTTACATTTGATGTTAAGGAGAAAATATCATTTTCTTTTACTTTTAAATGAATCAGCATCATAGCCCTGTAACTGACCACAGTCCCATTTTTCTACAGTTAGTTTTAAGCCCTCAAGCCTGAAAAAGAGGGGTTCTTTTTTCCCTCCTGTTTAAAGTAACAAGGCTGAAAGTGGAGTAGAAATGCAGCAAAAGTACTCACTGCATGCCATAGTTTCCATGCAATTTAAAAATCCAAACTCTGTGTCATTAACATGTTAATAAACCAAGATGAAATTATACAGTGAATCTTATATTCATGGCTCTGAGTGCTTCCATCAGAAATTTAAGGTGCACCAAAATGCAGTTAGCGTGCCCTCATTTTCTTCTATGCAACAGGATAAGATATTGTCAATCACCATGAAACTACTTGTAAAACAAAATTTCAAAGGGAACCTCACAACAGCACCTCAGGCTCAAACACCCTTAAGCTTAAAAAGAAAAATTTCGTCTTGAAGGTTTAATCCAATTGCTGCAAGTGGGCTGAGCATGAAGAACGATCCAAATAAACCTTCCATGTAGGAGGAGTTCACTTTTGGTTTTGAACTCTGGGCCTGTCTTCACAAATTTCACAAATCAGCTGTAAAAACAATTCTATTCACAGTGTGGAGATTTCCAAGCTATTCTATAACTCATTAAGTGTCTGTTAAAAGTCAAATCAATTATTTCCTCAAAGACACCAAACAAGCTCTAAATATGCAATAAAGAGAAGAAACACTATTTATTAAGTAAGAAGTCTAATTATTTCCTGAGCAATCACATTCTCTTCCCCTTAGAAATATCAATTCCTTTGTTCCCCCAGCCTTCAGCTTCTTCCCAACTTGTTTTTGTCTTCTTTACAAATTTATTTGTGAATTGCTGTCTTGTTTGGATGTAGAAAGTGTCTGAGTAAGAAAGGAGGAGTTTCTCTCAAGCAGCTTTATCAAGAAAGAGTATTTACACCTGACACTTCAGAGCTGGGGAAAACTGCATAGCCCTTCCTGTTTCATTTCCTCCCCAGGGACATGGTAGAGTCTCCATCACTGGAGATTTTCAAGATGCTAAGGGACAGGGTGCTAGATATCATCTAAGCTGCCTTTCCCACAAAAATCTCCCACAAGGTCACTTCCAACCTGGGTTATTCTATGATTTCATATTTTGAATGAAGAGAATTTGTCTTCCTCCAAGCCCAGTGGCTTCTAAAAGGCATGCCAGCTCTATAAGAAAATTGAAAACAATAAGAATTGAAATGGTGACAGGGAAGGACATGTTATCTCTGGATGACCTCTGTGCACAAGGCCACTAAGCCTATGTGGAGCGTCACCATTGTTCAGAGAAGTTATTTGATAAAATGATGATGACAACCTTACTTTCTTTATCACAATCTTCCTCTCCTATTCCATCTTCATTTTAATTTTGAGTATTCAGCACTATATTTTATTAAGCATAACCTGATTACACAAAGACACTGTGATGATACTACTATTGACTAGGATATTAGAATAACCTTGAAAAACATCATTCTTTTATAACATTAAACAATTCTATTAATATGTTTGACCTCTGCTCACTGCTATCACTACCCTCCATGGACTCTGTAATACAAAAGTAGAAACTAAATGAGTGATAAAGTGCAGCCTACATATATATAACAAAAACATATAAATACTCAATATGTACATATGTACATTCACCTACAAGTATATGCACAAACTACCTCTGCTCTTCAGTCCTGAAGGTCAACTTCCACACAAAGGTCAACCATTCAAAGGTCAGCAAATTCCAGACATTAAGCACCAGGTGGTAATCAACGTTGTTCACATCTGAAGAAGAACAGGCTGTACAGAACAGAGTGGCTTCCTCACAGGTGGCAAGCAAAATACCCATCCTCCCCTGCCTGACCTATTCTGCCTTCAACAGCCACCACGTGAGCTAAATTGCCCACCAGGGAGAGAGAAGCAGCATCACCTAAGACAGCACCGCCACCTTGACATCATGAAGTCCCATTCTTGCCCCTGAGCTATGGATTCCCTCCAGAATGTCCAGCTGAGTAGTGGTGTGCAAGCATTCCCAACTCCACACAAGCACAGTCCATCCCTAGCCCTTACAGGCATTATGTATGCTTGAAAATCATGCACACACTTGAAAAGCAAGCTACAATGGGGAAGGCTGATTTCATCAGTAGAAGATAAGTAAATACACATAATACGTGAAACAGAGATGTGCAAATTATTAATTTCCGCCAGATAGCTGAACAAAAAAGTAGGTTAGAAGGCCTGTTGTTTTCAAAGTAGGTTTTTTTTAGCCTTAAAGAACAAACTAACTAAAGTCTATTAGATCTTGGTCCTAGAACTCAGGAAATCTCAGGAAAATCTCAGTTGGATTATCTCCACTGCCCTGAAGTCAAACAGGGAGCAGGTTCCACACTTTACTTCTACCTCTCAGTTGAGTGTTTAAGCTGCTAGGCTAGAAGCTATTTGCAGATGTGAATCCTCTCAGCCATTATTTGCATTTCTAGTGTCACAACATCCTTTATCAGGTCTTTTCTGAACGCATCCTTGATATGATCATAGCTATTCAACAAACTACCACAAAGTTTGTTCTCCCAGTCAGCTACTTGGACCATGTTACTCTTTGAATCCCTCCACAAATTTTCTTTTCACAGCTGCATCCAAGTTATTCACCTTCATTTTCAAAACTCTTTACAGGCCCAAATTAAAACATGCATCTCAATAATTTTGTTTCAGAAAGTCTTCTTTCCTTAAAACATCACATAAATCCCAGTGTACCATGTATCGAAATTTGATGAGCTGTAATGAGAACAAAATAATAAATCAACACATTCCTAACCATCATATTAAAATGGTGCAGTGGCTAAAGAATTATGTACCGAATAGAGCAGAGCATTGCTCAGCTACGTGAGTATAAATCTACAGTAACTTTAGTGAACTCACTGAGATTTAAATGACTGTTCTTAGGGACAACATCTGACCCATCGACCTTTGTGAAGTAGATTAGGTCTATGAGGTTTCATAAGTAGGACATAGATGAGGATTACATCACATTTTAAAAGGGAGACTGTTCCTAGAAGTGAAGGATTTTGCACTTGTTGGAAGGTGCTTGTCAGACAAGAAATAAGAGAGCAGGAGGAACTGAAGAATAGCAGCCTTATGTCATGGGTAGTCTTATGAAAGGCAGCCTTGAATAGAGTGCACTATAAAGAAAGAATATTGTTATGTTTTCTGACAAGGATCTAGTTTGCTAAGTGATTCTTGAACTCCACAGGGGGACTTGTCTCTTCACCTTGATTTAAAAGAACATACAAACAATACCACTTAAACTCAAAATATGCCCAGGCTGTCTTCGGATTTCACTTAAAGAATCTCAGAACCAGGCAAAACAGATGGTACTGAAGCCCTTTCCCTCAGCTAATACTGGCTGTACTGAAAAGAGTGAGAGAGGTTTTAAGAGGAAAAACAGACCTTATGTTTTTGATTTTTTTTAATTGTCAGGGTTTATAAATAAAGATAGTTATCAATGCAATTATTTTCCATGGTGTGTTGATTCACTGTGGAGTGATCCAAGCTAACTGATACTGTGAGATACTAAAGCCTCCCCTTCACATCAATTTCAACAGGAGGAAAGAGCCAGTACATTGGATCAGTCCTCCATAATAAAGAATGGACTAGAGCTTGTTTATCATTTTGATTAAAACAATTTCCCTATAGATCTGCACTTTCCTGTGTCAGAATCAGAATAGATGCAGTTATAGGTATTATACATGTTATACATAACTCTCATTGGCATTATTCTTTTCTAAGAAGATAATGTTTACCATTCCTTGCATTTTTAATTGTATTTTCAAGGAGAAAAACAAAACCCCTGTAACATCACAGATGACCAATCCACTATAATCAGTAGAGAAAAGCTTATAGTGGCAAGATGCTCAGATTATTACAGAAAATTTACAACGAAATGCAACAGAAATTAAAACAAACTGTTAAAAATACTTATTATCTACTCTTCTAAGGGATAAAAAGGTAGAAAAGAGCACCAAGAAGTCTGAGATTGAAGAGAGCCTTTGTTACCATAGATACTGGGCAGGTGTGTCATTTTCAACTATAAGCACACATTTGATAAGAGGCTTCTGACTGCAAATGCACCTGAATAAAATAAGGAGGAGTTGTTAAAAAAAAAATAAAAGGAGATAGATAGACTGAGCTGTTTCACACCTCCAGCTTATCTCGCAGTTGATGTGTTATCAAGTCTCTGAAATTTCCATCTAAACAAAGAAAGAGCAGATTTTTAGAATTTACTGGGTTGTGAGCTTTCAAATCTGTTCTCCCTTCATTCCACCACTTCCACGTAGATATTAATACCAAATACTCATGAGATGAGTGGTATTTCTAGACATCTAAGTCTGTCTTTCAAACCTTTCCGTCTTGATACACAGAAGTTGAAAATATTAATTTTTCTTTGGAGATCTGTGAGAAAAATATGGGAGAAAAATAGCTGATGGCAGCAATTGTTGTTTAGAGAAGAGACAAAATACAATTTATCAAAATCTCTAAATGTATATTAGTGATGCACTTGCTAACACCCAGCAGCAGGAACAGCCTACACAAAATGGTACAAAATTTATTCAAATTGTTAGTCCCAATATTGCATTAAGTACAAAGAAAAAATTTAATGTAAAAGTTAAAGGTACAAGTCAACCTTCTTTGGATGTACACGTGATTATCTTTGAAAAACTCTTAAAGTTGGTTTCATTAAATGACTTCCACTACTCATCTACCTAAACAAGTCATAGTTCATATCAACTATGCACACATCCAAAGAAAAAATTGAAAGAAGCAAACGCCAGGAGAATTTTTATTATTATTATTTTTCTATCACTATAACTGGGATATATTAATTTTTTTACAATCAAACTCATTGGGGATAATGGCTTGGAATATGAGCTGCTAAACAAAAAGTCAATCTTCCAACTAACTCTACACACTGGCTTGTTTGTGAGATTATTTCCCATGAATCCTAATTGTTACTTCCCAGTAGGCTGGAGACTGTCTCTTACAACATCTTGCTAGAGGTAAAAAAATAGAGGTGAAAAATAAAACCCTGACCAAAGCCTTTCTAGCTTCCAAAGAAAAAGATTTTGTTTCAGCTGTGGGCAGTGATTTTTATCTGAAATATGTACCTATTCATCTCACTTCCTTTCTAACATCTTCATGTACATTGTATCATAATCATCAAGGTTTTTGTTTTCCTGAAAGAAGTACAATCACT